>CAKNXH010081316.1:0-81423 GCA_932178445.1 Andricus quercusramuli | reverse complement strand
AAAAATAACTAAGGTCTCACACAACCCCCTTTCCAGCCTGTCGTGGGGGCGGGAAGGCTCCCCTGGGACAGGGCACAAAAAATAACTAAGGTCTCACACAACCCCCTTTCCAGCCTGTCGTGGAGACGGGAAGGCACCCCTGTGTCAGGGCACAAAAAATAACTAAGGTCTCACACAACAAACATTTTTTTCTGCGAGTGATAGTTTCCGAGAAAATCAATGATACAAAGATTTCCATCGTATCTCCATTGGTTTATAATATTAAAAAATTTTAAATTTTTGCACAACAAATTATTTATATATCACATGTTAATGACTGAGGGGTACATAATTTTGGTCACATCCAACCCCCTTTCTAAAGTCCCATTCCCTCTATTGACTGAATCATAAAAATCCTTTAAAGAAACCCCAAAAAAATTACAAAACATATAAAAATAGAAAAAAAATATGCTCTTTAAAATTCATCAACCTTCCCGTGGTGAAGAGCGTAAGTAGGTATCAAACCGAAAACAATGGAGATACGATGGAAATCTTTGTATCATTGATTTTCTCGGAAACTATCACTCGCAGAAAAAAATGTTTGTAACAAAAAATGTGCATTTCAATGAGATGTACAACTTTTGTTGGAGATATTTTTTCAAATTTTGCATATTAGTTAAGATAAACGCAAAAAACCATGATTTTGATGGGGTTTTCACGATTTCACCATGTAAATCGCCGAGTCGCCAATTTTCACTATCATTTTCGTAATTAGCACATCAAAATACATAAATATACAGAGTATGAAAGAAATCGTCGGTTTACGGCTTTCGGAAGTTTATCCCGAATTAGTCATTAGTTAAAGTAAATAAAAAATAAACAATACATTTCGGTAAGTAAAATTCTAATAATTGAGTAACATATGTCACTCAGAATATCCTGCCCATGATATCTGATTCTGAACGGGTTTTTTTTCCCCGCACTGTTCGGCAAGTTCACCTGATACTTGTTTCGTTGACTTTATTTTCATCAGTAATTAATAATGATTTTTCATGTTGAGTTTCAAGTTAAAATCACGACTCATATATTTAATTCTAGCAATTCTATTCCCCCGTATCACCGTACTATGCAAAACTTGAACATTTAACTGATGAAATAGTTGAAAATACTATTTACAAGACTTTTTGCATGACTTTCAGTGATGTCGTCGAGGCCTGGCGGTGCCAGGCCACTTATTTATCACACGGAATTTTTGTCGCTAATTATCATTTAAAGAGCCATCTGCACAATATTGAGAATTTAATTTTAGGGACAGAATGAAACCCAACTTTCGGACAAGAAAATACCATGAACAGATATTTATGGAAATTAATGAAATATACAGTATAATATTCAAAATTTCCGGAATACAGTAAACTATTACTCGATATCCCGGATCGTATATTCATCTCTCTCAGAGTCTCAGAGACTCAGGCACTTGCAATAAATGGAACAATGGTCTATACTCTAATGAACAGTGGACCAGTGGTCGGTGAACTATTAGAGGACTTTTGTTAGTGAGCAGGTAAATACCTCGAACTTTGAAAAATAAATAATTTTGAAATTGGAAAATAGCCACGATTTTTCACAAAAGAGAAAAAAATAGGCATGTTTTGACTAATCTTGTCTACGTATGAACTTCTAAGGATTCTGATCTCAAACTTTGTAATACATATCGTTATAATAATAAATATATTGTTAATAAAATTAAGATATATATATCTTAATTTTAAGTACATACATTAAAGAGAAAACTAATCAAACACTAAAAAGTCGTGTTTTATTTTAAGCTTATTTACACACATGCAGACAAATCGCACGTTGAGGATGTATATAAAAATCAATTTTCCTCATATAAGTCAACTTTCCTGTTAGTTGAGAGTATTTACCGAATTACCTCTACCCTGTTAGCGAATTTCCGCTTAAAATTCTATTTGTTCCAATTTTTCAAATTAAAGTTTCGAGTTTTCACAGTTTTGACTTTTCACGCGGCATCTGTTGCACCTACAGATGTCCCTCTGCTATACAACGATAGAGCTCGAAAATTCTATCCAATGGTGGTATTAACTCAAAAATGAACTTTTTTGAGTTGTCACACTATTGTTCTTAACGTGCGAAATATGCACGCACCTTCACTATACAGGGTTATATAACCCATAACCCAGTAACTCACTGTAGGGGTAGTTTTTCGATTTTCAAGAGTTGAAGCGTTTTTGGGGTCGCTGAATGCGAATCTGGGCGTGGAATATTCCTATCATGTCACAGTTTCTCATAATTCAAGATTTAACTTCAAAATTTATGAATATTTACACTATCCTATCTTTAGCTTCACCGAGGAACAACGACGTGGACGTAATAGGACTATGTTCCATTTGGCGTGTCTGATTTGAGTGAGTCCCCTTGGCTCTCACTGTTTGGGGTGCTTGATTTGAGTGAGTTTCCTTGCTTCTCACTGTTTAGGGTGCTTGATTTGAGTGAGTCCCCTTGCCTCTCACTGTTTGGGGTGCTTGATTTGTGTGACACACACACACATATATATATATTCAAAAGTTTCTATGTATTTACCGCCAGGCCACTTTTTTTTTAGGACTACACCACTGATGACTTTATATCAAAATACATAACTTTTTAATAAAGTAGTTGAATTTTCAACCAAAAACATGAATTTTCAACAGAAGAGTTGAATTTCCCACCAACAAAGATTTTTTAGTCACATTTTTCAATCATACAGTTGTATTTTTAAACCAAAAAATGATTTTTTTCAATGGATGAAATGAACTTTCAAATAAAAAAGAACACCTTCGAACAAGAGTTGAATGCCCAAGCCAAAAGAATGGATTTTAGCAAAAAAGTTACTTTTCAACCAAATATTTGAACTTCTACGTAAATAGTTTAATTTTGAACAGAATACATGAATTTTTAACCAAATAATTGAATTGTTCGCATTGTACCTGAAACAAATCAAATAGTTGTTGATACTGAATGAAATATAGTGATCTCCAAAATATACGCAAAACCTAAAGTCAGCATACTACTTCAAATTTTTAAAAGAAAGATTACTAGAATAAGTATAGCTTCAATAACTATTTAAAATAGTACAGTTGAACATGTAAACTGTATGACTAACTAATTTTCATAGTAAACAAAGAATTGTGAGTTTGACTTTTGCGAGTGAGTTCGATATCCTTTTTCGCATTGCAATAAGCACAGCGCGAGATTGTTAGCCTTACTATTTGAAATTGTAAGTAAGTTCAGTTGGCAACATCTAGAAACGTGTAGGCCCCCACCGCAAAATTGTTTAGGCCATCAGTTTGAAATTAAAATATAAGGACGACTTATAACTTGCTTATCAGTAAAACCAGAGTAAAACAACAGATTTTCGCTTCTCAATCTATAAGACAGACCGCACAAAATGGCCGTAGCTAGGGCAGGGGGGGGGCACTGTGGAGCAATGCCCTACCTTAAAAAATACAATTGACCGGATCAGATCAAATAAAATTTTTACTTCCGCCCTACCTGTAACCACCGCTGCCCTACCTTAAATTCAACTTTAGCAACGGCCCTGCCGCCCACTGACATTTGACAAAATGAAATAAATTGTCGGAAACTATTTCATAATGTTTTCTCTTTTATCATAATATGAGCTGAGATAATTATTGCAAATAAACATATTGAATAACTCTACTTTATGCTTCCCCTGGCGGACCGGCCGAACGCACCCTGGCGGACCGAACGAACGGAGCGGATACGCTACAGCGTATCCTTATAGTATCCACATCGTATCCTCTCCGTATCATGCAAGAAAAACTCATTAAAAAAGAAAGATTAACATTTCACTTATTGGAATTCGGATTCTACGTGAAATTTGTAGTTAAAAGGTCACAGAGTTGGTCGCAATAGTTTTTCTTGCAACATTAAAAACTTTTAATAAATATAATACTTATCGATGACGTGCGCTGAAGACGACTTCAAACGCATCGTCATTCAGTAGCAGTTCATAGGCTTTATCCGTCGACGATGCGTTTGAAGTTGCCTGCAGCCCACGTTATCGATAAGTATTATATTTTTTGAAAGTTTTTAATGTTGCAAGAAAAACTATTGCGATTACTCCGTGACCTTTTAACGCAAAATTTCACGTAGAATCCGAATTTCAATAAGTAAAATGTTCATCTTCCTTTTTTAATGTGTTTTTCTTGCATGATACGGAGAGGATACGATGTGGATACTATAGGGATACGCTGTAGCGTATCCGCTCCGTTCGTTCGGTCCGCCAGGGCAAACATTACGCTACAGCGTAACGGTAAAGTAATGGTAAAGTAATGGTAAAGTAATATGGCATAATAATTGATAAAAGAAACAAAATTAATATGTAAACTGTTGCAATTATAATAAAACGTTGAAATTTACGTTAAATGGCCATGTCGTAATTGCAACAAGTTGCTTTTGCAGCGTTAAAAAATAAAAAAACATAGTGACTGTCATTGCAGTCCAGCCCCTGCATATTGGCAACCCGTTAACGGGGCTTCAAGTGGGTTGCCAGTCTGCAGGGGCCTGCCCTGAATGACAGCCACTTTGTTTTTTTAGTTTTTAACGATGAGAAAGCAAGTTGTTGCAATGACGGCATGACCATTTAACGTAAATTTTAACGCTTTATTATAATTGCAACAGTTTACATATTAATTTTGTTTATTTTATCAATTATAATGCCATATTACTTTACCATTACTTTACCATTACTTTACCATTACTTTACCGTTACGCTGTAGCGTAATGTTTGCGTTCGATCGGTCCGCCAGGGTCAATACTGTTTTTTTTGTTTTGTACCAAATTTTCAGAATATAAAAATATTCTGAAGAATTATATATAACAAAAAAAACTTTTTTTTTACATTAGTTCTATCATGGAATTTTCTGCTTATGATATTTTTAATTTCTTATAACACTAAAGATGATTATGATCGTACTTGATTAAGCCACCTAGGTTCTAATATTATATTATTTGGGAGAATTTTTTTTTAGTAGAATAATGCATTGTTTTCGACATATCATTTTTTGAACAATAATTAAAAAATAATTTTTAATAAAATTTTAGTTCAAATTAATTTCCAATTTTAACGCCGTAATAATTTTTTCAACCATTTCACATTGATATTTGTAGAAATTACTACCATTTGTTGAAAAAAACGTATTTTCTCATTTTTTCAGATTTTTAACAACAATAAAATCTACACGGAAAAAATTAGTTGTTGAAATTTTGAATGATTGTGTCAACCACTCTAGGGTGGGGATAAACGTATGTCATGAATTGGAAGAATCGTCTTAGAAACTTTGATTGATACATGTTTAAAAAGTAGAAAGAGTTGTCGAAAGTACAAAATAATTTCAATGAAAATGTGAAGACCAGAGGAATAGAGTTCTTGAAACACTGATACACTAATGCTTCGAAGCCAGTCAATGAAACTTTCGATGACTCCTAACGAGCTTTTAGAAAACAGTTTAGCCAAGTTAAAAAAATATATATTTCGCGGTTATTTTATTTGCGCCTACCCCGAAAGGGAAATGGATTAATGGTATACATATTTACTATATTGTTATTCACATAGACTCACGCTCGATTTATATTTATTTTTACAGATACGCACGAACCTATGAAGAATCGAAACCAATTTTTCGGCGGGATTCGAACTACCTAACACCTATATTTATGACGCATCGAACGCAACTTATCCCTAACAACTAGATCCCACGGCTAACTTAACACATTGAATATTTTGCACAAAACCCAGTGAAGAGCCAAATTTAAATCCGCGCTCATTTGTTCATTACCGGTGACTACTTGACTACTTGTTAACACAAGCATCCAATGTGACTATACATTGTGAATATATAGATATGTAGAAGACAGTCCACGAATTCTTCGACAACTTATAAATTAGTTATTCGTTTCTGTGCTAGAGTTATTGTATTTCAAATCTTTTTGGATCAGGAGGACTTTTTATGAAAAATTGAATGCTTGTCTAGAACTTTGTCAAAATCTGCTGAAAAAAATTCGAAAACTGATCTTCCTAGATTTTATTCCAATAACTCGATGACTTTTTTCACTTTTTCGATGAAGTCTGTGGTTCTTTAATGACAATTATACGAGATTCTAAAAAAAAGTGGCCCATCCTAGAATGGTTGACTAATAGTCAAGTAAAGTTTCAACAATTTATTTTTTCCGTGTACCATACTACTGTGATATCGCGATCTTTAATATTAATTTCTCGGAACCCGTGTGGAAATCTGCCCAATTAAGCCCAGTTAATAAGTGGGCGCCAACTGGGTCCCAGCTGGGCGTCCCGGGTAAAAAGTTTAATTAATTAAAGCGAGTTATATTAATTATACGACAGGCGGAAGGCAATCTCCCACTAATATTATACATTTTTTAGTTATTCCGATTTCTCAATTATGAAAATTTGAGCCAATAAAACCAAAGAATATTTACGTCCTGTTTGGACTTATACCGGGTATACCCACGTTGCTCCCATTTAGTGTGCGCCGCCGTAGAAAACAAGTCGGGTCCCATATGGAAATGTCAGTCGCTGTCAGTTACTATTAGTAAATTTAGTTTTTACAGACAATGGGCGAATTAAGTAAAAAAAGGTGTGCAAATAATAAATTACGTTTACGTGTGAGAAAACATCGAGCGATCAGTGGAGTTATAATAAGGAGTAAATTTGAAGACATTGAAGAAGACTCGAGTGACGATAGTGATGAGCATGGTAAGTTACGAAAATCATAGCATTGACTCTTAGATTTCAAAAATGATTAATTATCTGGTTCAAAAATACCTTTCATCTCTATATGTGACATTGCATATTTAATAAAGCTAAAAATTTTGTTAATGCTGAATTACTCGCATTCTAACCTCAAAATTACACAACCTAATTTTATACTCAATAAATACTAGAATTCAATTTTGTTATGAGACGACTTATCTTTTTTCAATTAAGTATGTCTGCCAGAGTAAACAATTATCTAATCCTAATACTTTTTGCCTCAAACGAATTTTTAGAATTCTACCTCAGCAATGAAAAAGTCAATTTTTTAAAATAAAACCCTCACAGAAAAAACTGAAGTTAAATTTTGTTGCAGATAAAATGTTCAGCTGTTAAAGATTACATGCTATACGATGGAATAAAAACTGTCGTCTGCTACGTCCTTCGCAGCAATTGAAAAACGGCAAAGTATATACGTGAAAAGCTATACATAAATCAGGACACTAGATTTAGAACAACTTTTTACTTACCTAATTGTTATTTTAAAAATAATTAGACTTTCATATATACTTCCTGCCACAGTCGGTATTGTAGGTTAGGAACACATCCATAGCAGAAGACGCTTTTTGTCACTGACAAACAGCTGACAAATTATCCCGAGATGGTTTAAAAACACAGAATTATCTCAATTTCGTGTAAAGTTTATTCGACAGGGTTAATTTGTGTTGCAGTGAAACTTTCGTCGGAAATCGATGTAAAGTTTATCTTCCGTTTTTTCTGTGCTTCTTTTACTAATTGGGCGTAAAAAGTATTTCCCAGCTGGGACCCACCTGGTTACCCCAATCTGGGTATTAGTTGGTCTGAGCGTTACAACCCAGAGAACAGCCCACCTGGGCGAGACTGGGGTTTCCAGTTGGGACCCAACTGGAACTTGGGCAATTTGGCTGGGACCCAGTCTGGCCCCAGTAGACTTTTCCACACGGGAACCGGATATTTTTTCTTGCATTAAACAGTTTTTATTCTAATTCAGCGTACCCATATCTCATGAGAAAAATTGTATTTTAGCAAAAAATTTAAATTTGAATCACTGTTCAACGTTTGACTCATCTTAAAATAACGATTTCGACTTTGCATTTGATATATTATTACGAAGTTTAAACTATTTTTAATTTATATATCAGTAATGTAAATGAATGTTTCGTTTAAAATAAAGTAAGATGATGATAAAATCAAATTAAAAAATTCCAAATTTTAATCATTTTATAATAATAAATATAAATTACTAATAATATATTTACTGTGTGAGTTAATACTTCTAAGTAAAATATTTTTCCCAAGCTCGTTACAAAATATTAGATATCATTTGTTATCTAAGTTTGTCAGAAAAATCTAAACGATTAGTTTCTCGTAGTTCTCTTATCTTAAGATCACTCACTCCTCTAGCATTCCAAAAACCCAGCCTCCATTCATCGCCCGAAACTCAACCTTTATGTTTACCGTGTGCATGCTTTTCGTCAATCATAGTTTCAGTCCATTCCGAGACTGTAACAAGTAGTAAACCACTGTCTCATGGATATGCGCCGAATCTCCGCAGGGTACTGGCGTAGTACAGTCTACAATGTAGACTGTACTACACCAGTATTATATTATAATATTATATTATATTATTAATTTATTATTATTCATTTTATTTTTATTTATTCATTATTATTATATTATTATATATTATTATTGAATTAAATTAATATTATAATATTATAATATTATATTATTATTACTCCGCCCGGGTCCGGCACAAGATCGTGAGACAATAGTGGTGCATAACGACCCAGATAACAAGGCATGCGGACGCACATAGGCGCATGGCGTGCAAGCACGATGTGTCGGCAACGATGGAAGCACAGTGACAGCACGTTCTGAGGGTAATAAGTAATCCCGCATAGTGCCCGCACACGGTCTGCATGAAATGCAGCACAGCGTGCGTCTATCATGCTCGTCAGGTACTTACGGCAAAATGTCGGCATATAGCGTGCGGTGAAGAGTGCGGCATAAAAAGCGCATTATTACTAAAAACATAATGTAGCAGTTGTTTAAAAATAAAACCCTCATCAAATTCGCTTCATGCTCTAAATTTTTGTTTCTCCAAGTTTATTTACAGACAAAATGTAAAAATAAAAGTGAATAATTATTTTTGTTCAAATTAAATAAACATTTTTTCTTGGGTTTTGGTTCGGAAAATTAGCTTGGAGGCAAATAGTTGTCTATCAGGGGATACGAGATGATCGTCGGCCTCGTTGGATTTTGTTCGTATAACGAGCAATTTTTGAAACGAGTTTCTCTTATATTCATTTGTCTTTTTTCATTTAATTTCATCTCAAAAATCGAACCATTTCTCGTTAGGTGTGATATGATCGGTTAGTGTCAACAGAATAAAAATGGCATCGAACGATTTCGAAAGAGAAATTCGAAAAATTGGAAAAAGACCTGCAGCAGCTGATCACTCTGAGGAGAGCTCATATGAAGATTATTAAATAATATGAAAATCACTTGTACCTTGTCTATTACAATAGTTAATCTAAACGGTGTCAAATTGTTCACAAAATTTAAGATATAAAGAAGCCTATTACCTATGGTTATTTTTTCTTTCAATTTCATTTTGATGCCAATCTGATATAATACTAAGTTGGAATCTTAGTTTGACAAAAAATACAGAGCCGTTCTCAATAGGAGCAACTTGTTTTAATTTTAGATAATTGAATTACAATTTGTCCAAATAAAATACTTTTGATCGAATACCTATAATTTAACTTCGCACGATGTATTTAAATTAATTCTTATTATTATAAAATTAAATTATCAAATAGTCTTGTATGATACGAGATGCTTGCTTTAACGATGCGAAGTGAGACAAGAATTTGTTTTAAGAAAAAACGAACGTCTTTTTCGTATGTTGGAAGTTCTCGCAATTTTGATCGTTGTGCATTTCTATACGAGACAATGGTTTGCCGTGTTATGTCATAACACGGCGAACCATTGTCTCACGATCTCGTGCCGGACCTGGACGGAGTAATGGCACGATACTGGTGTCGTAGAAATTTTAAGAAATGGTAAACTGCTGTCCCAAAGTTTTTTACTGGATCTCGGCGGAGTACTGGCATGATACTGTTGTAACACAGACTATAAGAAACGGCAAACTATTGTGTCACGACTTTGTGCCGGGCCGGGCGAAGACGGAGTAATAGCACGATACTGGTGTCGTACAAATTTTAACATATGGCGCACTGTTGTCCCATGTCTTTTTGCCGAATCTCGGTGGAGAACAGGCATAAGAAAGTACAAACCATTATCTCACGATTTTATGCCAGGCCTGGGCGCAGTAATGGCACGATACTGGTGCCATAATCATTTTTAAAAAAACGATCCGAAATTTTTGACCCATATTTGAACTAAGAATATATTCCATTCAAATGAATTTATCCTTGATTTCACACTTGAATTTTAATGCACGTAATTTGGCGGTGGTATCTTATATAAATCGAATCGCATTCCACTATAGTTTTCTTGTTTATATATCTGACAATTTTACGTTGTAAACATTCCTTACTGTTTATGAAGTGGAGATGAGATCTATCATTCTATAAATTCCTAATTAAGATTTCATCTGTTTAGCTATATTGGTATGTTATGTACCTAGGGGAAGAAAAAGTGCCTCTCCCCATGGCGCATACGATAATTTTTATAACAAATGGATGATTTCAGACATTTCTTGAAATACAGTCATGATTTTAGTCCACATGAGATTTTGAACAAAGAAGCATGAAATTTATGTTAACTTATTTCAAAATGTCAAAAATTCAATACCAAATTGCCGGAAATTTTTGGTAATTTACGGTAATTTTAGAGGTAAATTATGGTAACTTACCATAAATTGCCCAAAAATCAATTTTAAAATGTCTATAAATTTGCAGAATTTTATGAAAAATTTTCGGTCCTTTATGTTAATTTTACAGGCGAATATGCAAACTTACCATAAATTACCAAAAATTTATTTGTAAGAATTTCCATACATTTCCGGAAATTTGTGAAAATTTTCGGTCATTTATGGTTGTTTTACCTGTAAATATGGTAACAACATGAATTACTCAAAATTAATGTTTACAAATTTCCGGAAATTAAAAAATTTCCAGTCATTTATGGTAATTTCACAGGTAAATATCGTTACTTACCACAAATTACCCAAATTCGTTTTTAAGCATTTCCTGAAATTTCCTGAAATTCATGAAAATATTCGGTACTTTGCGGTAATTTTACCGGTAAATATGGTTACTTACCATAAATGACCCAAAATTCATTTTTATAAATTTCCATAAATTTCCGGAAATTTCTTAACATTTTCGGCGATTTATGGTAATTTTACAGGTAATGTGGGATTGATGGGTTGGTGTTTGTGATAAGAACGAGTAATCAGTTTCGAATAAAAGGAAATTCTATTTTAACAAAAAATCAAAATACAAGGCTGAAAAGCGTACATGTGCCCAATGCAGAGGCTCCCGAATAACTGACGCTACTTGACCTTGTCGCTCAGGGCCTTGGGACCTTCCACCCCCATTTCCCTCCATTTGACGGATTTCTCTCAAAGTCCAGTTCGAAGCTGACCAACATCTGTTGACAACATGCAGACACGCTGCTTTCCTTCTCTGAGAAATTAATATACGAAAAGTATAGGCACTTAGCACCCATGCGCTTTCCACACCCCACACTCGGCCGTTCCTGACCTATCGTCTGTCCTCAGGCGACTAACAATTTTCTTGATACGTAAAACTAACCCAATCACTCATCCCGTGCACCTACTTTACGTTCTTTTCATCTGGATATACAAAATTCCAACAATAAAGTTGACACGTAAATTGGAAAAAGATCGAAACAATCTATAAAACTCACACAAAATACCAAAGTACACTGTTAGAAATGTTTGCAATTTTAGTATACACGGGCTTATTAAAGTTCCTATATGTTTACTAAATTCATGACACTTTGTAATTTTAGTATACTTACGTATACCAAATTTATTTCATGAGGTTATATGTATACTAAATTTATTAAGTGTAGAGTAAGTTTCTTTAACGTATATGAATTTAATAGTTTCTGTATACTAAAATTCAAATACGTGTTTACGATATTCAGCTGCGCAAGCGCGTTTCGATTTACGCGAGTCGGCCAACGTGACCGGTGGCAGGCTCGTATACCGCTGCATTTGTTTGAGTTCTCCGTAATGCTAAAAGGTTCGGCTTCTTTCTGCGAGGATCTGCAAAGTTTTCTCTTTAAAAGGTATATTCAATTTATCAACTTAAATGTAACTTAACGATATGATTATTTGAAAATTAAAACTTTGTTCTTTAATTTCATTTTTCATCTGCTCATGTTTACAGCTGATGAAGACGGAACCCGCGCGAAACGGAACGCGAATACTGAATTTAGTGTATGCGTATACCAAATTTCGTATACATGTATGCTGGATTTAGTATACGCGTATACTAAATTTCATATACGTGCATACTAAAATCAGTATATGCATATACTAAATTTACTGTACGCTGGTATACTAAATTTAATTTCATGTTGTGCATTCTTGCTTCCATTACATGTATACTAAATCTAGAACAGATTTTTCTAACAGTGTAGCACAATACCAATAGATGAGGAAATTTATAAAAACGTTCAAACCACACCAAATTGACAATATTATTAATCAGATTATATAGTCCACAGAATAAAAAAAGACCTACACTCTAAGCAAATCTGCCATACTGCATACTTGCATACAAATACATTGAGTAGTTTCGCAAATATCGCGCACCATATTACGAAGTTTTGCGCTTTCCGCAATCATTTCCGCGCACAGCACTACGACACTACACTTATTCTTGATCGTCTTCCTGAGGGACGTCCTCCTCGACCTCACTGTCCGAAGACAGGTCGTCGGTGAAGCCTTGCCACGGCTTCATGAAGTCTGCTGCTGTTACTGTCTGCTGCGGTCCTTCTCCATCGCCAATCTTCTCGACCACGTATCTGTCCGTTGACTTCGGCTCGACCACTCTGTATGGACCAAGAAACTTGATTGCCAGTTTCAGTCCTGGCCCCTTTAGCGTCCTTTTTATCGCCACGATATCTCCAGCGTTGTACTTCGGTGCAATACAACGCTTCTTGTTGTAACTGCGCTTGTTTTCGTCTTGGACTTTCTCGATTTGCTTGCGCACAGATTCCCTCGCCTTTTCTCTACTTTTCTGAAACTCGCCAAGTTGAAATTCTTCAATCATGTCCATGATATTTTGGTCCTCTTGCATTCTAAGCTTCGTTCCAAACAATAGCTCATATGGTGACGTACCGATAGAACTTTGAAATGTACCGTTCAGCGCGTGTTGAGACCGGCGTAAGAATTTATACCATTTCCATGGTTCATGGATTGAAATTTTTGCTAAAACTGCTTCCACAGTAGCGTTTACGCGCTCCACTTGTCCATTTCCTCTTGGCATACCCGTTGCAATCAAGTAATGTTGAATTTCTTCTTTATTGCAAAACTCCTTTAAATCATTAGAAGTAAAAGCTGTGCCGCGATCCGTGAAGATGCGGTATGGACTTCCGAAATGTTGCTGCAAAATTTTCAATTTATCTAGCGCCTCTGCTGTACCTGTCGATTTTGTTGCAAAAATCCACGTATACTTTGAAAAAGCATCAACAATTACAAGCAAATGCTTACTCGTCGATGGCAGCGTTCCGACGTGATCCAAATGAATGGTATGCAACGGCGTTCCCCCCTTCGGTATTGGGTTGAGCAAACCCTCAGCCTTTCCTTGTTTCCTTGATGCCAGAATACACGTGAGGCAGTTATTTATATAACTCTTCACATGCTTCTCCATGTTGTTAAAAAAGTAGTTTCGGTTGATTTGCTCGATCGTTTTTCGTGACGCGAAATGTCTAACTTCGTGTGATCGTTTTCCCTTCGGCACAACGAGCTTGCGCTGACCATTCTGCATCACAAAAATTAAACTATTTTCGAGAACGTAGTCCTCGTACTCGCCGTTTTCTAAAAGCTTGCGTATAGCTTTCAGGTTTGCATCGAGCTTCTGTGCCCTTTCTAATCTTTCCAAGAAGGGATCGCCTACGAGAAAATGCTATCCTTCCTGCTCAACGCGTCCACACGCTGCATACGCTGTCCTGGTCGGTGCTCGATCTCATAATCGAGCATCTGCATATACATGACAGATCGCGCAAGTCGCGGTTTCAAATCCTTATTGTTCAACGTCATCTGAAATGCCACACAATCAGTCACGATTTTAAATTTAATTCCCTCGAGGTAAATACGGAATTTTTCCAATGCCCTAACAATCGCAAGCGACTCGAGCTCGTAACTGTGATATCTAGCCTCAGTGTCCGTCGTTTTTCTGCCCATATAATACACTGGATGCATGCGCTTGTCGTCTGGGTACTTCTGCATAAGAAGAGCTGCGTAGCCGTCCTTGGACGCATCCGTGTGCACTTCTGTCCGTCTTGTTGGATCGTACACCTGCAGTATTGGTTCGCTAGCAAGCGCGTCTTTTAAAGTAATAATTGCGTTTTCCTGCCTTTCACCGAAAACAAATTTCGCGTTTTTTTTTTTCATTAAATCGCTCAAGGGCTTCGCGATTTGAGCATATGCACGTATGAACTTACGAAAATATCCTGCGAGTCCCAGAAACCTTTGCACTTGCTTCGCGGTTTTCAATGGAGGATAATTCATAAGTGCTTCCACCTTCTCTGGCGACGGTGAAATTTTTCCGTTTTCTATTACGTAGCCTAAAAACTCGATATAAAACGGTAATTTTTTCTCGTATCAACTTTTCAAAAATTTTAGTGATGTACTCTTGAAAAATTACGGGCGAATTACAATACCCGAACGGAGATTTTTGCGGTATGTACTGGCCCCATGGTGTGACAAAAGCCAGGTACTTTTGGCTATCGTTTTCAACGTCCAAATGAAAAAATCCGTCTACTAAATCTAAAGTAGAATGCACCTATGATTTCCCGGTAGCATCGACTGCGTCCTCAATAATGGGCAAAGGGTAATGCTCCTTTTCGACAACATCGTTCAATCGCTTATAATTTATGCAGACTCGCATTCTGCCGTCCTTTTTCCTTGCTACGACGATCGGACTCGCGTATTCTGATGTGCCCTTCCGTATGACTCCTTTTTCCAGCCATTCGTCAATCTGCTTTTTGACCTCGATTTCTTCACCCGGTGATAAGCGATGAGGCCGCGAGCTAATCGGCTACGTTCCTTTCACATTAATTTTTAATTTTACCCGCGCCGCTGTTGATTCTGACGGTACATAATTTTCAATCATTTTTCTTACCGTATTCTGTGTTCTTTAGGAACCGTACTGACTAACGTACCAATTTCATCTACAGCTTCTTCTCGAAGGAGCTGCACATAATCATGTCCGATAATCGGCTTCAGGATCGGACCGTCTCGATTTAACTCGATCTTAGCAGCGTCGAGTAGGGGATCGCCTAGCAAAATAGGCGATGGCACACTTTGTTCCGGCACTACTAAGTACTCTAAGTCGTAAATTACCCCAGCTATGGTAGTCGGAATCGACACATTGCCCAGGATGTGGATAGGACCTCCAGCCGACAGCAGACACACACTTTCGCCCGTCAATTCGTAAGAATTGGCCGCGTTCACTTTTTTGAAAACGTCTTCACGCATCACGTGTTTGTCCGCACCACTGTTTAATTGACACTTGATCGATACTCCCTCAATCGCAGCTTGAAAGCGAATTCTATTGCCGCAATCGAGAGAAACTGGGTTGGCTTTCGGTGTTTTCGACTATTCCGCGCTCGATTTGCTGCTCGTCAGCTTGGTCGATTCGGAACAGTTTCGCGATATGTGGCCCGGTTTACCACAGTTGTAACATACAAAGGAATCCCTGCCTTTTGTCTTCCCATCCTCGGAATCTCCGTCCTTATTATCTGGGCAATCGGCTCATAGATGACCCGGCTGCTTACAGATGTAGCACGTTCATGTGCTCTTCATGCCCTTACGTCCCCTCACTGCGTGATATTTACTCTCGCGTTCGTGCATTTCCAATAAATCAATCAACTGCTTCTTTGATCCCGCACTTGCAAGTGACATTCGCGATTGCGTATTTTCGGTCACCCCCTCAATTATATATTGTCGCACGTCGTCAGATAAGATACCCCCTTGAGTCCCTATGCACTCCATTGCCTGTACATACGACAGCACCGACTCTTTCTTCTTCTTTCTTCTCCGACGTAATGCATTGTGTACATCCGAAATCTTTACGCGCTTGAATTACTCTCCCCTCAAACCCTCGCGCAAACTTTCCCAATCACGCAGACCCCGTTGCATACTTAACCAAGACTTCGCCGGCCTGTTCAGTGCTTTCTTCGCTGCTAAAAATTTGTCTTGTGGTCTCCACTTGTAAATCAGCGCTTCATCGTCTACCTGTTCGAACCAATTTTCAATATTGATCGTCATATCGTCTAGATTGTATTTTGGCAATATGTCCGTCAAACAAAATGCAACTCGCCCGTTCCGTCCAGCAGCTTGAATGGATTCAATGCTAGCATCTGTCACGATAACATTCGATGCAAGCGCGACGGTCGCATGCGCAATCCTCTTTTCCTCTGCTTTTCCTTCCTCCATCCTTACTCGCCGAGCTACTTCCTGCTCCACTCGCAAGAGTTCGGTTTCGCGCTCAGCCTCAGCGTTTTCTCGCTCTACCCGTTGCAGTTCAGCTTCCTGCTGTGCAACTACAGTCGCCCGTGCAGCCTCTGCTGCAACTCGTTGATTTTCTTGAACGGCCGCACTGCTTTTTGCCGCTCTTGTTCCCAGAGAGCCTTCTGCTGGTAATAGGTAGTCTGCATATCCGTCATTTGACGATGCATCTGGTCCATTATTTTTTGCAATTCCTGCACTTGCCGTTTAGCCGCTTCACACCGCTGCTGTTCCTTTTGAAACTCCATCTCATAAACCGATTTTGCCACTATAACTCGACGTAACGGCTGTAAACGCGAAGGTTGTAGCAAAACGCGTTTTTTCTTGAAAGGGACTTTCACGATTTTCTTAACTGCAGTATCTTTTAGCGCACGCGCGTTCTTTCCGCTCGTACCCTCCACTTTGACAGGAACCCAACAAAGAATCGACATTCACGACGCACAAAGCACAAAAAGGTCAACGCTCCAAAACTCTAGCAACGTAAACGAGTCAATATCCAAGTTCCAATATATCCAATATGCAAGTTATACAAAGCTGGTATAACGCACAAAGCCGCACAAAGCAAATGTATCCTGGACCACTTTCACTTCACTCAGAATTTCACAGATCACTTCCTAATCACTCGTATCACTGTGAGGACGAGCCCCCATCTGTGGGATTGATGTTAGGGTTGGTCTTTGTGATAAGAACGAGTAATCAGTTTCGAATAAAAGGAAATTCTATTTTAACATAAAAATCAAAATACAAGGCCGAAAAGCATACATGTGCACAATGCAGAGGCTCCCGAATAACTGACGCTACTTGCCCTTGTAGCTCAGGGCCTTGGGACCTTCCACCCCCATTTCGCTCCATTTGACGGATTTCTCTCAAAGTCCAGTTTGAAGCTGACCAACATCTGTTGACAACATGCAGACACGCTGCTTTCCTTCTCTGAGAAATGAATATACGAAAAGTAAAGGCACTTAGCACCCATGTGCTTTCCACACCCCACAGTAAATATCGTAACTTACCATAAATTATCCAAAATTCATTTTCTTAAATTTCCGGAAAATTATGAAAATTTTCGATAATTTACGGTAATTTTACCGTAAATATGGTAACTTAACATAAAGAACTACAAAATTCTATTATCTGCAACCAAAATTTCCACACAGTTTTCAGACGTCTCTTTTCAGTCCCTACACGGAAAAAATTAGTTGTTGAAATTTTGAATGACTGAGTCAACCACTCTAGGATAGGGCTATATTATTATCGAAAAAAAATTTGCGGCGGGATTCGAACTACCTAACACCTATGTCTCCCTCGTGAAAAGAAAGACCAACTTTAGATCACAGTATAGGCAGGTATATTCTTGTCCCGGCAGTTTGAACCCCCAATATCCCCTCATTATTAGGCTCATCACGAGTCATAGATTGTAAAGGAGGCGCTCTTTCTTATAAGTTTCAACAGAAAGAGATGACGAGATGGAAGGAGGGACAGAGTTCCATAAATATAACGGCAACTGGTTGAAGCCTTCTAGACCTCGTAAATAATAATAAATCATCTCAGGTTCTTTGGGACTTTTAGGTATAGCTAGTGTGTAGATATAGGCAGCTATCCTTATTTAACAGAGAGAGTGGTGTCTATTTGAATGCCCTAAAATTGATCCAGGTATAGGCTGAAAGGTAAGAGACCAGAAAACGACCAAACGTGGTTTGAACCTGGTCTAAATGTGATCTAAAGTTGGTCTTTCTATTCACGAGGGCTATGACGCATCGGACGCAACTTATCGCTAACAACTAGACCCCACGGCTAACTTAACACATTGAATATTTTGCACAAATCCCAGTGAAGAGCCCAATTTGAATCCGCACTCATTTGTTCATTGCCAGTGACCGCGACTTCATTCAGACTTATACATACACCACTTTACCTGAGCGTCACTACGTGTTAACACAAGCATCCAATTTGACTGTACATTGTGAATAAATAGATATGTAGAAGACAGTCAACGAATTCTTCGACAACCTATAAATCAGTTATTCGTTTCTGTGCTAGAGTTCTTGTATTTCAAATCTTTTGGAATCTGGAGGACTTTTTATGAAAAATTGAATGCTTGTCTAGAACTTTGTCAAAATCTGCTGAATAAAAATTCGAAAACTTATCTTCCTAAATTGTTTTCCAATAATTCGATGACTTTTTTCACTATCTCGATGAAGTCTGCGGTTCTTTAATCAAAATTATACGAGATTCTAAAAAAAAGTTGTCCATCCTAGAATGATTGAATAGTCAAGTAAAGTTTCGACAACTAATTTTTTCCGTGTAGGGAGTAAAAAGTAGAGCTTTATAGCTGCATAGGAATCGATAAGGGCTGAAATCATGCATGTGTCATAAAAAATAATTTTAAATAACACCAATTGTTAAAGAATAGGTGTTATTTTTAATGTGCAGAACGTTTTTCTTTTTTTAATGCATCACAGGAAAGAAAATGCCGTTTATTATCTTCGCTAAGAATCAAAATATGTATTAATATGTATTCAATTTATGTATTTTACAAATTAAACTTACTTTAATTCGATCAAATTTTTTCAATCCATTAAATGTCTCATCATGTCTGAAAGCAAAGTTAGAAATTGCGAAGGCCGCTAGTGCAGTGGCAATGCAGGTAGTCTGTACTGAACATCATTATCATTTCTGCCTCTAGTACATCGCCAATACTGATGCCCAGTACTCCTCCAGCTTCTTTGACAGTACTTATTTGCCCTGCTGATGTGCTAATACTTACTTCCAGTACTTCACTAGTACTTATACCCACGACTGCCCCAGTCCGAGATAACAATCGTGCGACGCACAGTACTCGCATGCGTGCGAGGAAGGCTGTGCGAGCAGTGTTGCCAGATCGTGGGAAATTTCCCATATTGTGGGAAATTTTATGATTTTTTTTCAAAAAGGGAAAAAAGGGGAAAAAAAATTCCACCAATTGAAAAAATGGGAAATTTTAGCCTAATGGCCACTTTAAGCCAAAATTTGGTATTTAAAGTAAAAATAGCAACATTCATTGATGTTTTAGTTTCCACATGATGCCTGCTCTGAGCAGGGTTGGCAACGTATGATAATTCACGTAATATTCTTGGTTTTCTACACTTATATTACCGCTTGGCCCAGGCTTCGTCAGTTACGCGTAGGTTTGCGGGAAGTGACAAATGTGACAAATGAAGTTCTTCATAGGATCGATATATCGCATACAGGCTGGCTGCAGACAGAGGTATGACCGTACCTTAACTCTATCATTCGACATATAATACGTTTTCCACCGTAATATAGGTAGAAACCCGTAGAAAACCCAGTAAGTTACATTTCTAAAATGGAGGAGCTGTTGAAATTGAGGTATAACATCACTGTTTCAACAAATTTGTTCCTTTGACTGCATTTTTTGCCAATGAAACTAAATAGATGTAAGTCGTATGCCCTTGAGAATGTAAAAATAATTGATATCATAGTTAAAAATGTTTTTTATGATTTTTAAACTTTGTAAATAGTTAAATACTGATCGGGTGGTATCACTGTGCGGGAATATTTAAGTACCAACCATTGAAGTAAAACGTGCGTTGGAAAACTTTCCTTGAAATTTCTTGAGCCTTCGTTTGACGAACCATAGTCAAAACGTCAAAATAAATATTTTATACGCATTTTCTTTTTAAATTTTTAATTTTTAAGCCAGTGTAATGCTTTTTCAAAGAAAATGTAAAAATGGGAAATTTTGTGTCGGAAAGGGAAATTTTGATGACCTGCGTGGGAAAAAGCTTGCATGGGATCTGGCAACACTGTGTGCGAGTCATAACGCACGCATGCCGCCATCACCTATCGCCATGCTGCGATGGGTTGGTCATTTATTGGGGAATAATTATTTGATTGCGACTTCATCATTTGAAACCTGAATTTTAAATTGTTAATGATACAATATTTTGCTTCATAACTTTTAGGATCGTTTGATAATGAATAAATTATTATAAATTTATTCATGAAAGAATTAGCTAAAATAAACCAAATGGCTATAAATAATAATATAAAATTTAATAATTCAAGATCAATAGTACCATGGGGAAAATCAGGTTACATGGAAATATCAAGAAATAATGTAATGATGATGCATGTTTTCTCTCTCTCTCTCTCTCATAGGTAAATGCGTCGTAGAATTATTTATAGAGGAAATAGCTCGAATTTGCTATATGGCTTGAATTTGAGCCACCTGGATTTCTGGAAAACTAAAACATGTACTAGGTTGGTGACAGTGGGAACTGAACGCACTTAAGTATAGTGGAAAATAGTGACAGTTTCACTGTTTCATTCGCTTCACAAAAAGTGTGACACAGAAAAACAAAAGCTCGGATATCCTGAGTTCATTCCAGGGAAGTCTTAAATGTCTATTCATTATTTCGGGAATGTAGTTTTTCCAATAAATGTTGTATGTAGTAGTGAAGTAGGGTTAGTAGAACAGCATTGGTCGGTAGATATGGAGATGCTTCTGTTTAGGGTTATGCTTTTTTAGCATGAACATTTTGTACCGGGTGGCTCTAATTTGATATACCATGGGTGGCTCGAATTTGATATACCATAAAATCACAGACATTATTCAGCTTCCTGAATGTTAAAAAAAATGGGTTCATGTATTCATGCACGTATGTGCGTGTATGTCTGTGCTTGTTTAGTGTGGATTCATGTGATCCTAACAATGACGAGTGTAGTGTGTATACTAACGCTTATTGCAGAATGTCAAATACCAGATTCGATTATACTTTGTATCATCCTAAATAATATTAATAAATATTTTCATACCGGAAGCTTTCTTATTTTTAATGTATTTCGATGTTTTTATAGGTATATCAAATTAGAGCCACCATTTACCGATTTTCGAAAAACTCGTTTTTTGGAAAATCTTTATTTAAAAAAAACTTGATGATATGAAAAAATAAATCAAATCATCCGAAAGGTTATTAAAGAACCTTTCGAATGACCTATTGTTGGTCGAATTTCAGTTCATAGAGTCCCGGCAATCCATCGAAAAGCAGTTGGTATATCAAATTCGAGCCCTTTCCTTTAGTAATTAAGAATATCCGGTCTAGATTAAGTCCCGACAGAAGGGCGCCGAGATATGTAGTAAACAAGACTGAAGGGTCTAATAATATTGCCCAAATCCATGAATCAGCAAGGACTGATCTGGATTGATCTGGATCAGTCAGGATCGGAGTTCTGACTTGTTTTGTGGCGTTTAGGATGAAATCATCCACATGCTGATTGGTGGATGATGTCGACATCGACTTAAAACTAGAATTATGATTGGCTATTAGTGACTACATTTCGAATGCGAGCCCGTCTACGTCATCAGATATAAGATTATAAATATAGGAGCGTGCATTCAAAACGTCAGAAGAAAGCCTTCCTGCATTTGAACTATTATTGAACAGCGACCGCATGCGCAGTAGGCACTACGTAACTGTGAGTAGTAATAGTGACTAAACAGGCGTTTAGTAAATCCAACCGCTAGCTTAGTCTGTCCATAATATACTACTCCGTTTAGTAGCTCCCACCATTGCTAGGGTGAGAGCTACCAAACATTTTTCTCCGTGTGCGTGCGTTCATCCTGTAGTAGTATACCATTAAGCCATTTCCCTTTCAGGGTAGGTGTGACACTACCCGATTCGGGTAGTGTTTCTAGGTGGATAGTTTCTTGAAGTAAATAACTACAAGTGTGGGCTCACCACAACCACGATATACCAACAGCACACAGCAGTATTATTCCCGAACGGTCACCCATTCAAGTACTAACCGCGCCCAACACTGCTTAACTTCAGTGATCTAACGAGAACTGGTATATTCAGCGTGGTATGGCCGTTGGCCATAATAAATTGTTGTAGATAATAAATAATTACATAATAGTGGTCTAATTAGATCCTAGATATTTTTATTTATTTAAAAACTCAATTTTATACTTTTTTTTATTTTTATACTTATATTTTGAAAAATCCCAATTTGAATTTCAAATTTGTTTTTCTTTAAATGACATTGTTGGTGAAATTGTAATTTTGAATTTTAATTTCAAATAACGCATGAAACATTTTTTACTTTCTATAACTCCAATTTGTAATTTTAATTCCATAAAATTTAGAATTACTGTTTAGAAATTTGTTGAAGTATTTGTAGAAATCCAACTTTAATGTTCAATCGAATTTTCCTAATTTTGAATACTTCTTTTTCGAATACTTCAATACATCTCTAATTTTCTAATGAATTTTAATCAATTTTATAATGATGTTAATACTTTCTAGTTGAGATAGGAAGTTTAAAAAGCGCGCTCAGTTGTTGAAAATGATATCTTTGCGAAATGATGATGCCCGTCGCGCGCCCACATGTCTCCCCGCTCTGTCTTGCGCAGTCTCCAAAATAACCATTGATTTATTTAACATAGATATTTCAATATATAAATAGTATTTTAGGATTAAGGGCACAGTCGCACTATGATCGCATTTCACACGCACGCGTGCAACCCTCGCCCGTGCGAGCGATATGCGTCTCATATATGAGGACGCATCTGTCATCCGTGGTGAACGTACGCGTGCGGATTAATCCGCATGTGTGCGTGCACTGTGAGTCGCATATGCGTTTCACATTGTTATCTGGGGTACTAAATCACAATACTATATAGTGATTAATGCGCCAATACTAATGCCCAGTACAGTATTTTAGTACAGCCCCGAAGTTGGCAATCAATACTAAACAGCTCTATCATCCCAGGATTCACATCAACCCCAGTATTGGCTACCAGCACCACGCCAATGCTATCGGACTCTGACCAGTACTGACCCAATGCTGCGCCAGTTGTAAATTTCCCATATGTATATATCACACTTTGTCGTCGATCTGCTACTCAAGAATTACGACTACAGAAATAATGTTGGTCAAACCCCAACCCCTTTCCAACGACCCGTGGAGGAAGGAAGACACCCGTAGGACTGGCCACAGAAAATATGTTGGTCATACTCCTACCCCTGTCCAAAATGTCTTGGGGTTCGGGAAGAAACTCCTGTGACTAGCCATAGAAATAATGTTGGCCAAACCAATAACCTTTTCCAACGTCACGTGGGGCGGGAAGGCACCCCTTATATTGGTCACAGAAATCATGTTGGTCAAACCCCTACCTCTTTCCAAAGTATGATGGGGGCGGGAAGGCACCCCTGTGACTGGTCACAGAAATAATGTTGGTCAAACTTTTACCCCTTTCAGACGTATCGTGGGGGCTTGGTGGGGCGGGAAGGCACCCTCGTGATTGGTCACAGAAATAATAATTCAAAGTTAAAAATTGAAATAGAATCAACTTTTCCCATATCATATCTTATTTAATCGATTCAAAAAATAAAGAATTAAGAATTCAACTTTTAAAATTATTTTCAATGCAAGCCTTTAATTTTATATAACATATATAAACTTATTCTATATAGACATTTAACATCTTCTTAATCTTAAACCTACTAGAAGTTATAACCAAAAAAGAATTTGCGATTAAACAAATTTTCCGAAATTTAAAATTTTCAAAATTTTCAAAATGTCAAAGATCCCGAAATTTGTAATTACCTAAATTTTAAACTAGATTTTCGAAATATGACATTCTTGAAATTACTGATATTATAAATATAAAACTCCAGAAATTTCAAATTTCCTAAATTATTAAACTAGAATTTTCAAGACACAACAATTTGTCACACAGCCCTGCACAGCTGTAGCTTATGTTTTAGATTTTTTTTTATACTACAACCCGGGTAAAAAAATTTTGGTATGGGATTGATCTAGGAAAACATCTGTGAAATCGTATGGGAGGGATCTCTCGGATAGTATAGTAAAAGTATGGCATTTGAGATGATCCCATACTTCATGTATGTTTGAATGAAGTATAGTGGATGTATAGCTCAAATATAGCTAAAGTATAACAATGTATATCCGAGAAGTATAGCTGCAGTATAATAGATCATGTATAGCTGATGTTCAGTCAAACTATGGCTGAAGTATATCTTTTAAGTATATCTCAAGTATGTAGATTATATCTAAAGTATAGGAACAGTATGGCCATAGTAGTTATAGCCGTATTATTGTTTATGGGACATAATCAGTTATCCGAAGTATATGAAAATAGAGATCCAGAATCATGATGTTCATAATGTCAAAGAATATTGTTTGTAAATTCTAAAAAAAGTATAATGCAAATATGTAAAATATTAATTGTAACATAAATTGTTTAACTTTATGAAATTTAACACTAAACATTTCACCTAAGTAACAATTTTATTGAACCTTTTTATGCTATTGATATTATGTTTAGGAATCAAAGATTCTAGATCTCTTACCAATATTTATGACATAACAGTCATATAAGTAGTCCATTGGATATCCGTTGCATATTGTATATCCTCACGAACAATATTCAGAATATAGTTGACTCACGAAATCACTTGAATCGCGAACTTTCAAAATTTTTGGACGAGCTTTCATTTATGATATGTTTTATCACGTTTATTATTATTATATTATACCATTAAGCCGGGGTAGGCGTGACTTGCTCGGTTGGAAAGTAGTGAAATAGGTATATAGGTATGAGGTTGATTGGTATATGGGTATAGGATGGATGGGTATGTAGGTGTTATGTGTAGATGTTTTAGATTGATCTGGAGTTCTCGTGTTATTTATATAAATGACACGTTCACTCCGCAACACTGCTCCGACCCAGGTTGCTGATCAATCTCTCTAGCGATCACCCCAAGTGAGGAGCCTCACAAAATTGTTATGTATGGTTCACCACTTAGGCCCATTAGTATCCAAGGTCTTTGTTTCAGGCATCATTCACTCTATTGTCACTCTGTCTATAAACTATTTGTCGCCACATATTTCTGTCCTGGCATACTACTCTAGCTTCATTCACGTCCATGCATTTTTTCATGCAGGCTCTTGTATTTCTATGGCTTCTTATGTCTCTTCGTATTAGTGTCTCATTCACAGATTCTAACCATTCTTTCGGCGGTCTACCTCTGGGCATTCTGCCATTTACTTTACCTTTATACACTTGCTTGGTCAGTCGTTCATCTTTCATTCTTTCAAGATGTCCGAACCACCTTAGCTGATTTCTTTCCCATATGTCAACTAGTGTCTCCCCTGTACCACATTCTTTGAGGATTTTCTCGTTTCGTACTTTGTCCATCAGTGTTTTCCCGCATATTATGCGCAGAGGTTTCATGCCGATCGTGTTGATTTTACTCCTGTCCTTTTCTTGACAGGTCCATGTCTCGCTACCGTATAGTACAGTCGGTACGAAAATAGAGTTATGTATGGCCATTTTAGCTTTTTTTGATATGTTTTTATTTGTGAGGATAGACCCTGCTCTACCGATAACCTGCTCACCCTTATTTATGCGCCTATCTAATTCCCCATCTATTTTTCCGTCGTTAGTGAATAGACTACCTAGATATACGTACTTGTCAACTTGTTCTAATTTCTCATCATTTAGGACTATGTTGCATATTGTTTTCTCACTTTTTCCCTCAAACACCATGACTTTCGTTTTATTCACGTTAATTTTGAGGTGTGGTGGACCCACACTGGTAGTATTTATCCACCTAGAAACACTACCCGAATCGGGTAGTGAGGCAATGAACTTTCGAGTTCGAAATGCTAATCAATTTTTTTTTTTTAATTTTGAGGTCCATGTTCTTCATGCTTGTATTAAGTTTATTCAACATTCTTTGCAAGTCTTCGACTGATTCTGCCATAACAATCTTGTCATCTGCGAAAGCCAACCCACGTACCTTGACGGTTTCGAGATCTACACCTTTTTCGTCGAAGAGGGCAGTTCTAAGACACTTATCCATGAATATGATAAATAGCCACGAGGACATAACGCATCCTTGTTTCACGCCTTGCATAATATCGAACCATTCGCTCTTTTTCCCATTAACCCTTACACTCGCTTTACTACTTGTATATATTGTTTTTCTTGCTTGTTGGAGCCCTCCATTCACTCCATACTCTTTAAGGACTTCCTAAAGTTTACTTCTATTTACTGTGTCGAATGCTTTTTCTAGATCGATAAATGCACAGAAGACTTTCTTTCGTACTCTCAAACTTTTTTCTGCGACCTGTCTTAGGCTAAATATCTGATCTGTACATGATCTTCCTGGCATAAATCCACTTTGAACTTCCCATATTTTCTCTTCTGTAATTTCCATTACCCTACGGATAAGTATTTTTGAGTATATTTTACTTACGGTACTTAGTAGGCTGATACCTCTGTAATTACTGCAGTTGCTTTTATCTCCTTTTCTTTTGTATATTGGTACGATAATCGCTTTTCTCCAATCGTCTGGGACTTCTCCCGTTTCGATACATAAATTTATTAATTCGCACAACCTGTGAGGTGTGTACTCGCCACCGTATTTAAGCATTTCAGCGCTAATATTGTATATACCCGCAGCCTTACCGTTCTTCAAGTTCTTAATTATATCTCTGACCTCAGTGACACAGACTTTTTCAATTGGGTTTTCTAATGCATTATCTTCTATGTCGCAGTTTTGTTGTCCGATATTTTCACCTCCCAATAGTTCTTTGAAAGACTCTTTCAAAGCGTCTACTATTCCGTCTATATCATATAGCATTTCGCCTTTGATGTTTCTCATGCTAGCAAACTCTGCACTTTTACTTTCCTTCAACTGTTTATATAATAGTTTCATAATTCCTTCAAAGCAGTTTTTTTATTTTATTCTCTTCTTCTGTTCTGATTTTCTCCTTACTCTCTTTGACTAGTCGTTTAACTTTCCTATTTCTGTGTCTGTAATCATTTTTAAGTCTAGTTCTCTCCTCATCGCTAAGACCTGTCATGTTCAGCGTTTTGTTGTGCGCTTCTTTCTTTTCTTTTTGGGCTGCCGCAATTTCATCGTTCCACCACGCATCGCCAGACTTTCTTCCTACAACCGCTGTACCACATACTTCGGTCGAGGTTTTGAAAATGACATCCCGTAATAAAGTCCACGCGCCCTCTATATCTTTATTGCTTATAAGCGCTTCCCACGTTGCCCTATCTATGCTTTCAGTTAACCTCTTTTTAAACTCTGTTTGCACTTCTTGTCTCTGTAAATTTTCAATTTTTATTCGTGTTTGTTTCGTTTTCTTTGTTTTCTTTGTTCTCCATCCCCGCCCTAAGTTTATTTTGCAGACTAAATGGCAATGATCAGAATTGCATTCGGAACCCCTCATGACTCTTGAATCTTTAACTAGTTCTCTTAATCTTTCATCCGCAATAACAAATTCAATTATGCTGTGGCTATTTCCTTTACGCCAGGTGTACATGTGGATCATTTTGTGTCTAAACCAAGTATTTGTAATAAATAGGCCCTTTTCTAAGCATAAGCTATCTTTTCCCCGTTATAATTTTTTCTTGTTGGATCTCCAAAATTACCTAGCACCCTTTCTGTATATGTATCCTGACGTTGGACACCCACCCATCCGTTCATATCTCCTAGCAAAATTATTCTTTCACCTTGATCGCAAATACTTATTGTATCATTTAGAGTATCCCAGAAGGCGTCCTTAACTTCCGTCGAATCGCTATCAACTGGTGCGTAGCACGCTATGATAAATAATCTTCTGATTCCTACCTTCATTCTAGCCCACAGCAATCTGGGTGATACAAAATTATGCTCTATGAGATGATGACTTGCTTTTTCATTCATAATTAAACCGACCCCTTGGCTGCGATGCGATTCGCTATCTACTCCTGACCATATTTCACAACCGCCTTTCAACACCCCATTTCCTATGTTTCTAAATTCGCAACCCTTTTTCTTTGTCTCAGGTACACAAAGAATATCTAGTTTCCTTACGTGCATAGTTTCTCGTAGTTCTCTTATCTTAAGATCATTCACTCCTCTAGCATTCCAAACACCCAGTCTCCATTCATCGCCCGAAACAAGACCTTTACGTTTACCGTGTGCATGCCTTTGGTCAATTCGAGTTTCAGTCCATTCCGAGGCTACTTTATTGTTTGTATTATTCATGTTTAGATTGTACTCCCAACTATCACCTTTATGCGCGAGATTTCTTTTGCGAGTCGAAATCATGTCCGAATTAAGCAGTGATTTGTCGTACGGTAGAGAGTCTAGTAGTTACGTCAGTCTCACCTAAACTTCTGTTACTGGGGGGCGGGGGGATAAGGACATGAGAAAGGAAGCCGAGAGTCTCAATAGGTGGGTGATTTATGCTGAGAAGGTCACCAGCCTTAAGCAGCGTTTTATTAGATAGGAGTTGATATGCTCCCATTTGCCGATTGCCGGCCGTTATAAAATCTTTTATTGAATAAATCTGCACACATAAAAAGAGTTCATAGAAAAATAATGAAAATTTTAAAACTTCTTTTAAAATCTTTTAAAAATTCTTTCCCTAGGGTATATTTGAAGAACAAAGGAGTACAATTCTATGTCCGATACTTTTGCCACACTTAAGTATAAATTAAGTATGATCTGTACTTCAGCTATACTTAAGTCTAGATGGAGTATATCCCATACTTCAGCCATGCTTCAGCTATACTTTAGATATATTTTATCCATACTTGTAGCAAAAATGGCTACTTTTAGCCATATTTGAGGCAATATAACATGATCAGCAATTTTTTCTAGAAACTGCTAACGCCATCGTTTAGTACTCGTTTTTATTTTCCATTTCCATTTTTAATCATCCCCCGAACCGATTTTTACATTCTCATCTAGAGAAGGTATTAGATTTGTGTAAAATTTGACCCCCCCCCCCCCCGGTTTTTGTCAAATGTCCACGTTTTGAGACCCCCTGAACCCAAAAAACAGGTTTTTACGAATGTGTCTGTCTGCCTGTATGTATGTGTGTATGTGGGTGGTGAGGTATGTAGATTTTTAGTCTGTTAGCACGATAACTTTCGAAAGAATTGACAGATTGGATTGGGCTTTGGCATACTCTTCAAGTATCCTAAAATGAAGGTCAAGTTCGTTAGCCAGCTATTTTTGATGAAACTTTAAAAAGTTAGACCATTTTAAAAATTTTGAAGACCATTTTTTTTCAAAATTTGAAAATTAAGTTTGCGGCTGTTCATAGTACTCGGGAATTTGAACAATTTTTTCTTATGACATTTTTCAATAAAATGAAAATTTTCAGAGTTACAGCATTTTCAAAATCCAAAAAAAGAAACGACAATTAACATTTTCAGCCGAAAAACGCACGATACGAAAAAAAGTCAGGAGAGAACCAATGTTTCTTTTTGCACGCCCTGCAAGATTATCATAACGACTTTTCGAATTTTCTTAAAAAATCGAAAATTCACATTTTTATTGCACAAAAAATAATTAAAAATCCAAAAATGCAATTTTGCGGCCAAACTATGTAAGATACGACGAATGATGATTGAACAAAGTTTGTGTGTAAAAAAAAGATCTGCAAATTTGTTATTGAACACTTTTTGATAGGATGTGCAGTTTTTGTTTCATTCGTAAGAAATTACATTGACAGTGAAATACATTCTCATCAGAGAAGGCATTAGATTTGTGTAAAATTTGACCCCCCCCCCCCCGTTTTTGTCAAATGTCCACGTTTTGAGACCATCTGAAACCAAAAAACAGGTTTTCGTGAAGGTGTCTTTCTGTCTGTATGCATGTGTGTATGTGGGTATGTGGGTGTGTATGTATGTAGATTTTTAGTCTGTTAGCATGATAACTTTCGAAAGAATTGACAGATTGGTTTGGGCTTCGGTATACTCTTCAAGTATCCTAAAATGAAGGTCAAGTTCGTTAGCCAGCCATTTTGGATGAAAATTCAAAAAGTGAGCGCTTTTTCAAAATTGTTGAGACCACTTTTTTTTCAAATCTAAAAATTCTATGTACGTATATTCGTAGTACTCAGAAAGATAAACAATTTATCCCAATGCATTTTTTTGATCAAACAAAAATTACTGGAGTTACAGCATTTACAAAATTCCAAAAAACAAACGAAAATGAACATTTTAAGCCAAACAACGCACGATAAGAAAAACATTCGGGAGAAGAAAAATGTTTCTTTTTGAACACCCTACAATACTGTTATAAGACTTTACTCTATTTTTTGAAAAATCGAAAATTCAAATTTTTATCGCAAAAAATCAAAAATTCTATTTTGCGGTCAAAATATACAGAATATAAAAAAAAAACAAAGAATGCAAAATTGTGTATGTAAAAAAGATCTGAAAATTTGTCATTGATCACTTTTTGATAAAATGCGTTTCTTTTGTTTTATTCGTAAAAAATAGCATTAAAAATAGAAAAATTAAATCTTTGGAAAAACAACACAAGGGTATAAAAAGACGAATAGACAAAAATTGTGCATTCAAAAAAGATCTACATTGGCAATCACTTTTTGATAGAATCTATTGTTTTTGCTTTAATCTTAGAAAATAAGATTAAAAATGAAAGAATTAAATTTTTGGACAAACGACACAAGCTATGAAAAAATTAATAAATAATTTTTTTAAAGAATTGTATTTTTTGTTTTATTCATAAATAATCGCATTAAAAATAAAAAAATTAAATTTTTGGAAAACCCACACAAGAGACGGAAAAAAATTGAGAAAAAAGTTGTTCAACCAAAAATGATCTACAAATTTTTTATAAACTTTGGTTATAAAAATTTTCATAAAAACACTTTACGCTAGGATGCGTATTTTTGGTTCAAATTGTAAAAAATAACATTGAAAATAAACAAATTGAATATATCGAAAAACGACACAAGTTGCAATAAACTGTTTAATAACAAAATTGTTTTTTTATAGGTCGCGCACTTTTTACATTCTCATTCTAATGAGAAGGTATTAGTTTTATGTAAAATTTGACTTGGTCGGTTTTCATCAAATCTCCACGTTTTGAGACCCCCTGAGCTAGGAAAAAAGGTTTTTACCAAGGTGTCTGTCTGTGGTCTGTCTGTCTGTAGGCACGATAACTTTCGAAAAAATAATCAGATTGGGTTGTGCTTTGGCACACTTCTTTAGGGCCTAAAAAGAAAGAACAAGTTCGTTAACCAGATAATTTTGATCAAAATTCAAAAAGTGAGCGCATTTTGAAAAATTTTGAGACCATTTTTTTTTTAAATTCAAAAATTCTATGTACGGTTCTTCATAGTACTCCAAAACTCAAACAATTTATCTTAATGACTTTTTCGGATAAAAAAGTTACAGGAGTTATAGCATTTTCAAAATTACAAAAAAAGAAACGTAAATGAAGATTTTATGCCGAAAAACGCACGATATTTTTTTTTTTAAAGTCAAGAGGAGAAAAATTTTTCTTCTTGAACACTCTACAATATTTTCGTTACAACTTTTTGAATTTTTTGAAAAATCAAAAATCCAAATTTTGATCACACAAAAAAATAATGAAAAATCAATAATTTCATTTTGCTGTCAAACTATGCAAGATACGACCAAAGATGAATTGAACAAAATTATGCACCCAAAAAAGGTCTCCAAATTTGTTATTATTCACTTTTTGATATGATGCGTAGTTTTTGTTTTATTCGTAAAAGACAGCATTGGAAATAGTCAAATTAAATTTTTAGACGAATAACACAAGCTACGAGAAAAATGACAGAGACAAAATTTGTTCATCCAAAGAAGAGGTACAAATTTGTCATTCTATAATAAAAACAAATTTAACAATCACTTCACATTTAGGGGTTTTGATAATTTTATAATATTTGCAAATAAGCTTTTTTTTCCATCAAAGTCGAACACGAAGTTCAAAAATCTAGAGAAACCGAGCGTAAAGCGCGAGATAAATATATGATCGAGCGCGAAGCGCGAGATCCAACAGTCGCGCGCCCTAGGCATCCTTATTGCTACACAGCAATACCAGGATCTGAATTTTAAGAATAACTGAGTTTAATTTTTAATTTAAATTAAGTAAGTCAATTAATTTCAACCACAAATTGATCTTAAATACCGTGTCTCTGTCTGAAATATGGAGTAATACAAAGAACAACTGGTAGGTATGTTAACATTCGAATGCTTTTCAGCCGTGCGATCTGAAATTCATTAGCGCGAGAAAAAATGTGTGCGCGAACTGCGATGCGCGAAAACCTGAAAAAAATGTCGATTGAAGCGTGGATCTCGGTAATTTGTATATTGTATATTTAAGTCGTTTGTAAAACGTTTGCACTTAAATTACACAAAACTATTGTTAAAATTGTTGATATCCAGAAATTATGAAAAGCCAGTGTTAATCGGTGCCTGCTTAAATCTCTGTGTTGGACATGTGCGTCGTTTGTGAAAAGTTTTTCATGAGTTAAAGCTGAGACAGATTCCAAGGAATACATTGTCATGGAGGTGAAGAAAGGTTCAAGTTCTTACGGGAAATAAATTTCCTTTTCTTATTTTGATCATTTTAATCCTACTTTATAAGTAGGATATGTTATAATCTCCAAAAATATTAAGTGAGGGTTTGACGGGATGTCAACAATATTTGTGTCTTAAATAACCCTAAAAATTTCATTTCACGTGTATAAAGCGGTTTACTTGTAACCAAACGAGTAACTGGAAGTCATATATCAATCATCAGTTAACTATTTCAACCGGCAAATGATCCTTTTGGTTACATCTGAAAGGAAACCTACTTTTTTTTACTGAAAATCAGATTCTTGTATTACTGTGTAGTTTTTCATTGTGGAACTGATAATGTGCGATATCTCGGAGAAAAAAATCGGTTCGGGATCATCAAAAATGGAAATGGAAGATAAAAAGGAGTACTAAACGATGGCGTTAGCAGTTTTTAGACAAAAAATTGCTGATCGTGTTATATTGCCTCAAATATGGCTACCCAGATAACAATCGTGCGAGGCACGTTACCCTCACGGCATGCGAGGCAAGCGGTACGTGTAGGGTATGGTGCATATGCGTCGCCTTTTGTGAGAGGCACGTACGTGCGAGGCATATGCCTCGCATTTTATGATAGGCATCTATTTGTACATACAGTGTTATTATAACCCCATTTTTTGATAATGATAATGTAAATTATTAATATTGTAGAAATAATTAATGTCAATAATTTACTACAGAAAAGATACGAAAAACACCTGAAATATAAATTTAAGTGTTATAAGTGTTATAAGTATTTAGTTTATATGTAGTGATTTTGAAAGCTCAAGCGTCACACTTTTCAATGTTATAGGTGACATCAATATCGGTTCCAAAAGGTATAATTATTTCATTATGTGAAAATTGCGAAAAATTGCAAAACGTGTAAAGACATTACTTGACACAAAATCATGCAGTATCTATAAAATGGGGTCCAAATTTGAAAAAAAAATCAAGGTCATGCATTGAAAAAGTGGTAATTTATTGAATTTTGGCACATACCATTCTTATTTTAGTGTGCGCAATATTGGCACGGTGTTCTCGTATGTTCATGGCACATGGCTCTATTACAACGCAGACATTTGTACCACGTTTTTGATATGTTTGCAGCACTTCGAGTGCCAGGACGCGTCTCCATTTTCGTTTCTGAAAAATAAGAAAAAAAATTTTCAAATAAAAATATTTGCGAAATCATATAATTTATTATTTATTATTGGAAACATTGTTTATTCATTATTGGACACAAAAAAAAATTAAATAAAGAATTTACTGACGTTTTGTATTTGTCTTCAGATCACTTTTTGTAACGTTGTTACCTCACAGGGGTCTAAACTAAATAAGGCACAAATCGAACTTTCACAGTGTCGCTTTCGGCGTAATCAACCGAACTGAGTCCGATCATGGGCTCAGCATGGGCTAGGACCTCTAAAATCCCCCCTCCCCCCTGCCCCCGGATCCTGGCCCGCTCCCTTAGCCTGTACAGAAATGTCACCGCTTTCAAAAAACCTCTGGGTCATTTTGACCCCCCTGGGGTAACTGCGGGTTAATACTTATTTTTAAAGTCTTGTGATCTGACATGTGTTTTTTTCACTTTCACAAGTCCAAGCTTTTCTTTTTTTCGCTACTGGAATTACGTGGTTCATAACCTCCATTTCAGTAGTGGTGAATTAAAATCTTTCATATTTTTCTAATACTTGACACAATTTGAAAAAAACGAGTGTTTCTTCCAATTACCTTAAGGTATACCTGAAGTACAAAGTAGTACAGTGTCATTGTACAATGTAATTTTACGAGACGCATAAAGCTTGCTTTTCACCGTCACGCGTGCGATCTTCACGAATTGCGAGCGATATGTGTCGCATATGATGACGCATCTGCGTGGCGCGGTGAAGGTATGCGTGCAGGATTAATCCGCACACGTGTATCGCTCTCACTGTGCGCACATTTTGTTATCTGGGTAAAAATAGCCATTTTTGCACTTTTAGGTTAGGATATCTCAAAAACCTGGCCCAGCGGCGTAGCCAGGAATTTTTTCGGAGGAGGCTGAACTTAGGGAAGAAGGGCAAAGAAGGGTACCCGAAAAATAAAATGACCTAATATTGGAGTAAACAACCAGAATTGTTTTAACAATTTATTATTATTTTTAATAAACATTCTCTTTGAATAATTTTAGAAATTTGCGGCCTTTTCTGAAATTTTTCACTTTTTGTCAACTTCGGACTTAGAGCTAGGTAATAATAATAAGAATTTAACAAAAAGAATTGTTTAAACAAATTATTATTGTTTATAATTATCCTCTTCTATACTAATGCTAGGTAGTTTCGGTTTTTTAAACAAAATTTTAACTTTTTTTCAATTTTTCACTGAGATTGAGGCAATATTTAATGAAATTTAACAAACATACTTGTTTCATTAAATTATTATCATTCATAACTATCTTCCCAGCTGGAAATTCCTTCACAGGAACCTGTGCGGGAACCTGGCAGGTTCCTTTGGAGGTTCCTGCACAGGTTCCTGTACAGGAACGTACGCAGGTTCCTGGTACACATACCGGTTCCTGCCGCGGATCCTGCGAGGGAACTTGCGCACGTTCCTGTACAGGAACCTGGATATTCAAATACCTGTAAAGGTTCCTGTATTATCCTGGATGTTGCTGCAAGAAATTCCCTAGGGAGGATCCTGTACAGGTGCCTGTGCAAGTGGGACCACATTTGCAAAAAGTATCTATGAAGGATCCTGTACAGGTTCCTGCGCAAGTTCCCTCGCAGGATCCGCGACAGGAACTGGTGTACCAGGAACCCGCGTACATTCCTGTACAGGAACATGTGCAGGAACCTCCAAAGGAACCTGCCAGGTTCCTGCACAAGTTCCTATACAGGAATTTTCAGCTGGGTTCTCCTCTATTAATGCGTTGCGTTGCGGTTTTTTCTAAAAATTGTAAAATCTTGTCCACTTTTTACTTACCCAGGAAACAAGAAACAATTGACCACGTTTCAATCGTATTTCAGGTCGTATGAAATGTGTATCTTAAACTGGAATGGCATATTGCTGACGATAGGTTAGAAGTGCCAATGAATCGGAGAAGTGTTTATTTTACGATACACTAAAAATATTTCGTTACCGATTGAAAAATTACGGTTAATCGTAATACGTGAAACCTCTCCATAGCGGACACTTACGGTGATCGACCTTCTGTCCGCTTAGGAGAGGTGTCCGCCCCAGAGAGTGAGTTGCTGGACAGTATGTAATATGTTTATATGTATGTTCATACATATTATTCATATGTAATATTATCATTTTTTAATAATCAATTCAATAATTCTTGCCTAATAATTATTGATAAATTCATAAATTAAATAAATTAATAAAGTAATTAATTAATAAAATATGTAATTGAATAAATAAAATAAATAGACGAATAAAATAAATTAATAAATAGAATAAATAATTAAATAAATAAAATCAATAAAAAATAAAACTCATGCAGAAATACTGAATGAGTAAATAAAATGAAATAATTAATAAATAAATTATTAAATAAAAATAGAATAAATAAATGAATAAATGATTAAATTAGTAGAATGAATGAAAAAAACGAATAAAGAAATGAAGAAATTAAATAAATAAATAAATGAATGAATGAAATGAATAAATAAATAATATGCAAAGACGAACAGATTTATAAATAATTAATAATGATAGGTGAAATAAAGCGTTGAAAACATGTTATTAACTGATCTAAATTTCTATTTAAATTAGGAAGTTGTTGGTTAAAAATTACATATGCAATGTGTGTACCAATTTGTTTATATCTCATTTGGTTTTAAAAATTAGAGTCGATGATGCTTCTTAAAAATGAATCTATCTTTTGCTGCTTTAGACACTTTCCGCTTGCAATTATTTGATCGTTGTGCATTCCTAATTCACTGACAAGGCGAAACCCTTCTGTGTCACCTTTAAATAAATAAATAGAATAACATAGAAACTTATAATTGAATGAATATGCATAAATAAATTCGGATAAATGAATTACCTTTGGATAAATAGAAATTCTTCATGTGCTCCATGTGAAGCGATGCATCTGCGTAATTTTTAAATAAATTATCTCCTTCCTCGCTCTCTTCAATCGGCTCTTCTTCCTGGTCATTGCTCTCTGTTTGCAAAACAACTTCCAACATTTCCGCCAGCAGCTTGAAGCAAAGCAGCAAGTTGATCACTATCATCAGCAGTTGCCTGGGTGTCTGCTGATTCTTCGACAGTTAATGGAAAACCAGCTTTTCGAAAACAGTTCTTTGTAGTTGTAGCAGCTACCTGATTCCATGCAGCGTTAACCCAAGTTACAGCCTGGAGAACATCGATGTTCTTAAGTGTACTCATGTCTTGCTCAATTTCCAGTTTGGATATTTATAAGTGCTTCAGAGCGAACTGACGATAGTAAACCTTAAAGTTCGTGATAATACCTTGGTCAAGAGGTTGACAGACAGAGGTTAAATTAGGAGGAAAAAACACTACTTTCACAGAATCTAATTCAATTTCAGGATGTGACTTGGCATTGTCCAAAAAAAGTAGAATTTTTCTTTTCTGCCGCTTCATTTTCCTGTCGAGTTCCATCAGCCATTCCGTCATTATTTCTCGAGTCATCCAAGCCTTCTTGTTATGCCTCTAGTGAACAGGAAAGTTTCTTATACCGAGTCCCTTGAAGCATCTAGGTTTAGCAGCTTTGCCGATAACTAGAGGCTTTTCTTTTTTACCAATCATATTTGCACACGAGAGAACTGTCAATCTCTCTTTCGCACTTTTACCACCAGAACATGTTTCACCTTTTAAACACATAGTTTTTTTCGGGTAGAGCACGGTAGAAAAGTCCCAATTCATCAGCATTTAAAATATCTTCTGGCTTATAACCACGTATGATACTTGGCAATTTGTTTAACCATTCTTCGACTATATCCATATTTACAGCAGCTGATTCTCCGCAAACGGTTTTGTAGGAAATGTTATGTCTCACACGAAATTTTTCCAACCAGCCATTAGAAGCCTTGAAATCAGGAGCTCCTATTTCTTTTGCTACTTCCAAGGCTTTATTTTGAATCAGTGGACCTGACACTGGAACATTATGCACTCTTACTCTGCAAAACCATTCAAAAACCACACTATCTACAAAGATACCAACACCACTTAAAGAACTTTTTCCGCATTGTTTTTCATTCCGATTGTCAAACCACATTTTAAATATTCTGTCTTTATTTTTCACTATTTCAGCTGCTTGTGTCTTTCCGATATGAAATTGCTCAGCTAGTTTGCGAACTCCACATTTTCACTCTTGTAAGATTCTATCACTTCCACCTTTTCGTTTAACGTTAACATTTTTCGAGACATTGTGAAAGAAGATTAAACTCGCGTGAGAAACGATTGCTAATGTGCATCAGGCAAATCACAGTAGGGAAATGAACTCATTGACAGGTCTGGTGATGATATGGTTTAGTTTATACCCCACCCCTACGTTCGCCCTTAAGCTAATGAGTCAGGTTGTATTGTGACTGTCCGTCTCGTAAAGGTAAATTCAAATCTTGGCGGTCAACACTAGAGAAATCTCAACTGTTCGACAGGTTTAGTGACGTTACGGTTACGCTTATCCCTACCCCAATGTCTACCATCAAGCTCATGAGTCAGGTTGCATTGAAACTGTCCGTCTTGTAGAGGTAAATTCATATCTTAAGGGTCAACAAAAGTGTTCGTGTCCGTTAGGGAGAGGTAGCTTAACATGGGATTTCCTATACCGTGGGTCGGGGACTCATGAAAAGTGTCCGTAAACAGAGGTGTCCGCTCTGGAGAGGTGTCCGTTAGTAGAGGTTTCACTGTAATACCTTTTAAAAAAGTCTCCTAACATTATTTTATTCGAATTTGCAGACAAAACGTTCATTTGTAAACCTCTGAATGTCATAGAATTTGGTTAATGGTGCATGACTCTTTGTGACTTATGTAAAATGAAATATTAAGTATTTTTGATCTTACAACTGTATTACGTTTATTTACCTACACTGTAAAAAAAGTTGGTGTAATTTTACATCGTACCACGATGGAAATTATTCGATCTGCGTGCGACGATGTAAGTTTGCACACTTTTGTAAAAAAATGCAGGACGTAAATTTCCAGGACCATATTTCAATTTTGAGATTATGTTCGTGAGGTTATAAATTTTTAAACACTCTAGCAGGATAAATAAAGCGCATATCACATTTCTTAGGTATCGTTTTGAATAGAAAAGACATTGTTTTTTTATTCACATAGAACTCATCACTATTAGAGCAATATTAGAGGCTCTGAGACGTAATTTTATGATAAAGTCCAACGCGCCATCTCTTTCTGTCAGTTTGTCGATTTATGTCCTGTTTGTAATTTATCAGGATGGCAAGACGTAACAATACTACCCATGTGTGAAATTATGCTAGATACTGCAAATTTACAAAAAAAAAGTGTTAAATTTAAATTTATTCACTGACGTAAATTTACTATGTGCCACGCTGATCGAATAATTTCCATCGTCAGACATAGTAATTTTACATTTACTTTATACAGTTCCATGGGGTGAAATTGGAGTAGATCGTGAATTTCGGATCGACATTGGTAAATTTGCCAGGTTATACGTTGTAATTTAAAGGACACTGCTGGTGAAATTACAATCTAATTGTAAATATCACCAAAGATTTTTTACAGTGTATGTTTGAAAAAATACCCATTCACAAATTTAACTTTTTTTAAAGACAATTTCCGCCTTTTATATAATTAAAGTGGTTTATTAATTTTTTAATTGAAAAATTTGCACAGATGTAAACTACAGTATACATATATTTATACTTTTTTTTAATCACAAATATTTTATTCTCAGAGATTTATTTAATTTATTATAATTTATTGAAAAATTTACTATTTACATAAACTTGCATTTCACTAACATATGTATGTAAATTTTATTGCAATTCAAATATTTATATTAAATTATTTAAATGTATTTTATTTATTTTATTTCAATATTTTATTAAATATTTATAAAATAGGTTTCTCATGATGGACATTGTTGAATCTTTAAAATCCAATTCATTTAAGTTCCTAACCAATCTGCACTTTACTATTCAAATTTACTCGCACCCAATTCCGATTTACTACAATTCAATAATGAAGAGCGCAATCTGCATTATACAATTCATCGGACTTCATCAATCATCAATTGTATGATGCAGATTCGTTTCTGTTAAAGTGAATCTGCACTTTAGCATTCACTTTGACATCCTTCAAACTCCATTTCATTGAGAAATTGAAACGATTCAAGGCGCTCCAGTTCAATCGTTTCTTTTTTCCTTGGTAGTAAGATAATAATTAATGCAAGTGGACAAACCTAAATGTTTAAACGCTTATTATGGTTAATAACTATCTTCTCGTAATTTTTTTAATTTTCTTCAACCTTTTAGTTAGGAACAAATGTGGGCATCTGCATAAAAAGGGTCCTTATGACCGGCATAGTATTACATACATCATGCAGAATCATGTAGCCGGGCAAGTTCCCGGAATTTTAAGCTCAAGGCGAACCCTTTAGGTTGAAAAATGAGTCGCCGGGGCATTTTTGAAGCTGGAACTTTGAAAAACGTTTTCGAGTTGGCGAAAGCCATAAGCGCACATATATATTACACTTTTTCTTTGAAAACGAAATATACCCATTTCCGCTTGCTTTCAGCACATAAAATAGTGTCAAAAGATTCAGTATAGGTCTTAATAGTATGCCCTACTTAAATCCGAAAATAATCATTTTGCACCTATAGAACCGCCCACAAGGGCCTTTTTCATGCGGACGTCCACAAGTGATAAATATTAATATTGATTCAAACAAAAAGGCTCTTAAGGAAAATTTATATTCAATATGATTTATATAGAAAATTTGAACAATATTTCGAATATCTACACTTGAGAAGTTCAAAAAAAAAATTCAAGATTTTATCAAATTTTCTACCTCAAATTCAACTTTTTGCACGACATAGAAAATTTTTTTCAAAAACCTGAAAATTATACGACATGGAGCCTGAAATCTTATCTTTAATTTAAGCCAAGAAAACTTGAAAAATCTTCATGGGTGCCCGAGATATGATTAAAAATGTGCAATCGTATCTGAGCTCAATTTTAATCGACGATCACGGTTCTCGGGCGGTCCGCTGCTCGTTTCCTTCGTTTAGGCAGGACCGAATAGGCCACGCACTAAGGTGGCGCCTCTTATACTTTTGGTTCTCTTCATTAGTAATTTTTATTTCAAATTATGGTGAATGAAAAAAAATATTTATTGTTATTTGTGAGTGTTGACAATTATTTGAATCTAATATTATCCCCATATTAAAGAATAGGACAATGTCCACTTAGGCGCCACCTCTGTGCGTGGCCTATTCGGTCCTGCCTCAACGAAGGAGGCGAGTAGAAGACCGCCCGAGAACCGTGATCGTCGATTAAAATTGAGCTCAGATACGATTGAACATTTTTAATCATATCTCAGGCACCCATGAAGATTTTTTAAGTTTTCTTAGCTTAAATTAAAGATAAGATTTCAGGCTCCATGTCGTATAATTTTCAAGTTTTTGAAAAAATTTGCCTAGGTCGTGCAAAAAGTTGAATTTGAGGTAGAAAATTTGAGAAAATCTTGAATTTTTTTTTTTGAACTTCTCAAGTGCTGTACTATTTTCAGAAGGTCAAAAAAATATTTGTTGTGTACCAACAGACGTGGAATTTCATGAGCTTCCCAACTGTTTTTAAAAAATGCCCTATCTCTTTTTGTCGCCGAAATATCGTCGTTCAAAGTCAGCAGTGATTTTTAATAGCGCTCACGCGAGTCGTGCGCACAATTTCCGACGGTAGTGTATTTTATTTCAGACAAATATAATCACAAAAAAGAAAGAGATTGATTAAAAAATTATTCTCAAGAAGTATTTCAGCAGATTTCAGCACTTTAAAGTCGCATTTAAATTACAGAATACTAAACTAAACACTCAAAGAAAATTGTTAACTTCCGATATTAATAACGTAGTTGAAAATAGTCAGGAATTAGGTCATATTTCTAATTATTTAAGATACGTGACACTTTCAAAAATTATTGGAGCCTCTCCAATATCTTTGAGGCTTCAATTAGAAGAAATTTTTATTCTTTTTATTCTTTTTGAACATTTTTTTAATCACGTTTTTGCTGTATAAAATATCACATTACTTTATGACTCAGGAATGTTTTAATTTTTAATTTTTGTTAAAACCAATATCCTTTTTACGACACTAATTATGCGACCTTTACGCTCATAATATCATATTAGCTTTATTAAATTATAGATATGTGTATCGACTCTTGAAAAAGACCCGCAGTGTTGGTCGAAACGTTGAGGATTTTCTAAAAAAATAAATGTTTTTTGCATGTTATTTCGGATGCTTTTATTTTGACTTTATAATTGACCGTAAGACCGAACATATTTGCTGAAATCAGCTGAAATACTTCTTGAAAATTAAAACGGTCGAAGAAAGGAAAAACAGTTTTGGATCTACTGTATCTACAATTGTTTTGTATATTTGAAGAAATTATTCTCTCTATTGTTTATGTATTATATGTTCATAACTAAAAAGACAAAGAAAAGTAAAAAATTTCAGAAAAACCGCAACATTCTAATTATCTGAAAGATGTGACGTCTTGGCAACATATACATACACTTAAATTCCCGAAGTTTCTCGATTTCATTGTAATCGGATAAGACTACAATTTGGGACGAGCACACAAGTCAAATGAATTGAATACACATAATTCACAATAAAATCAGTTTATTTAGATTGAGTACATAGGTTAATTTTGTGAAGAAGAGAAGATGCGCAGCGGTTCCAAGATGGATACTTCAATTGAATTTGAGAAGGACTGTTATTTATCTTCGACTGTCGGACTGGAAAGAACGGATTTATAAGTGTTTTGACAGATAAGAGAGGGCAGATGACAAAGGTTAATGTTTATTAGGACTTACCGAGTTTAGGTTTGTTTCCGTGTGTAGAATCTCTTAGGGCTGGTTCCGGATGTGCCATAGAGGCGGGGGCGTGGCAGTAAATCCTTGACCCTCACAGTGTATCCGGTGATAATTGTAGAGCACGATTCCGAAAGGGTTAAAACCACTGGTTGACCCGAACCGAACCGAAGGATTGAAGACTGGTACCGAAATGACTTCTCAAAAATACGGGTGAAGACTGGCGAATACTGGCGAATAACTGACGAAGAACTCACGATGAACTGACGATGAATTAACTAAGAACTGCGAACTAACTAAGAACTGACCGAGAACTGCGAACTGACCGAGAACTAAGAACTGGCTGAGAACTAAGAACTGACCGAGAACTGCGACCTAACTAAGAACTAAGAACAGGCTGAGAACTAACTGTTGTTCACCCGTTCCAGAGTTCTAATACAGCGTGGTAGGAAGGATCACCTTGGAGATCCAAGCGTTGCCATACATTCCACCCTCATTGCTATTAATTTTTATGACTAGCTTGACAAAACATTAGTTGTCCCGATGGTAGGGCTGAACCAATCCTCGAGAAGACTTTATAGCTTTCTTCCTTTCCAGGTACTGGGGAATTCGTAAGATGCATGATTCCGACACCCTTGGTAGGTACGAGAGTAGGCTCGTCATAGTAACCGTGCCTTCCCGTTCTTCTCATATGAAGATATCGACCACCCCTCAAGACCAATTCTATTTTGATCAGCGCGTGAACTTTTCTTCCAACCATCTACGCTGTTAGAAATTTCCTGAAATTTCAGTCAGTTTTCAATGACTTATGTTACTGAAATTTCATAAATTTGACTTTGAAAATTAATTTGCGGCCAAGTTCATTAATTTTCAGTAACGCGAAACTTAATTTTGAAGAAAAAGTTATTGAAATTTCATAAAGTTGACTCTGAAACCTGTTTCAATTGCTTGTACATAAAATATTATTGGTGGCTGAATAAATTTCACTATGGTTTACGTAAATTTCATAAACATGCATTGAAAACGGAGTAAGTGTGGGGACTCATCGCTAGGCGGCTACCGCTTGCTGGCGCAAGTCTTCTCGCAATCAAAGCGAGGGCTTGCGCCTTCAAATAAGGTGTCAAGTCCCTTCCTCCCCAGAGCGTCTGTGGCACTGTCCGGCCACATTGCCATCACAGAAAAAACTTAGGGTAAATAGTGTTTTGCAGGTAATTTCGTATTTTTACCTGTTCGTATTAGTAAAACACAAATATTACCCTTGATGGGCAGAAACTGTCTTTTGTTCTCAATAAAGTTGTCACCACTGTCTTGAAAATTGGAAAGCCACTAGCTTTGAATCGCTGAAGTGAAGTTAGTTGATGGTTGGTGTAACAGGCAAATCGGATAAGTGCGGCTTCATAAAGGCTGTTTTGCCAAATCGTTAGAAATGTCAAAAGTTCAATATGATATTTACAAGGCCTTCAAAGTAAACATTGACAATTACTCCCGAACGTAGGTAAACGCAGAATAATACCCTAGATGTGCGGGTAAAGTTTACCCACGTGGGGTAATTTTTGTTGCAGGTAATGTTTACCCTGAATTCCGGGTAAAGTTTACACTTAGTTTCTTCTGTGATACTGATAAGTCCAGTGGCGGACCCGGGACGAAACGCACTCATTCCTTTTTATGGGCTGTGCGGGCAACTATATGCATCTTACCGAGACGTGGTTGTCTTGCACCTCTGCCTATTTTATATACAACGCTAGTCGTTATATAACATTTTTTATTAAATTTAATAAACCTAAATGAAAATATGCAACAAAATTTAAAAATAATTCATGAAACTAAATTTAGAAGTTTCGTATGTGATACACATTGAATATCTATAGCATATTCATGAACATTTACAACAAATTCAATGCACTATCTCTTGAAATAGTTTCAAAACTTACATTGAAATTTCAATAAAGCTATTTAAATTTCAGTGTTGCATGAAATTTCAATGAGTTTTTCACTAACCGTAGTGTAGAAAGCTTCACTAACATTTTCATGAAATTTCATGAACTTACTTTTCACAGTGTAGCATTGCTATAGGAGAAGGTGTAATGAACAATTGTTTGTTTAAAGAATTATATTCATTGAATTTCACTAATTATTAAGTCACTCTAAGCGAAAACTGAACAAAAATTGGAATATTTCAGGAAAAACCGCAGACTTCTGGCATTACTGAAAGAGAATGTTATGAAAAATAATGATCAATTCTTCAAACAATTATGTTTGTTAACTTGAATTATTTAGTTCCTCATTCTAATTGTAAATTTGATAAAAAATTGGAAAATGTTAGAAAAAATTGCAACTATCTAGCATTATTCTGAGAGAATATTATTATAAATGATGACACGCGCGTGTATTATTATTGTGTCCACTTTTTACTGCCGAGTTTTTCTATTCCTGTTCCTTACCGCCCAAGTACCGTTGTCAACTTTTTACTGCTAATGTTCTACTACTGCTTTTTACAGACGTGAAATTATATCCAATTTTTTTAGGCACTTTTATATAGCTGAGTTTTACTCACCTAGGAGATATTTCCACTTTTTATTATCAGCGGCTCAATTGATTATTGCCTCGCTCTAATTGAAAAGTTGAAAAAAAGTTGAAAAATTCGGAAAAACCGCGACTTTTTAAATCGACTCTAACAGAAAATTGCTGAAAATAATAATAAATTGTTCAATCAATTCATGTAAACTTCTAGTTATCAGTTTCAAGTAGTATTTTATGTATCATAAACAATTTGTCTTTTACAAAACCGCAAAACAATTATAATTATCGCCAGAAACTCGTGAAACACAATTTTTCACTTATGGAGTTTTTTGGGACCTTATAAAACAGACTTATGGGGGTAATATAAAAAAAGTTTTTATTCGTATTATATATAGCTAATTGTGAGAAGAAATGTTGATTTTCAACTTGATTCACCTAATATTGACGATTATGAACAAAATTGAGAAAAACGTATTTTTTTTCTTATGGGAAACACGTGTTAAACTTCATGGGGCTTGCGGAATCTCTAAATATAATGTTTTTAAACGCGTTGGGGAGGGGGGGGGGGGGGTCAAAAAAATTTGAGGGCGATATGCATGCAAATTCAAGAAAAAAAATTTCCAATGCATTCTGAGACCACTTTAGTCTACAATTTGGGCTTTATGATCCGCTCACTAATTTCTACCTTTCAGATAATTGTTCTGGATTAGGACAAAGCTATACTTATTATAATTGAATCTTTGGTGCGCTAAAATCTTGTTTTATGGCATTGGCCTTTGAGTTTACTTAATTTCAAATGTGGAGATCTACAGTTTACTGCCTTCATTTTCGCAGGTGACATGAAGAATAGACGCACCAGTTTATTATGGTCTCTGTACTCTATATAATCCCTCTTTATCATTAGCATTTATGGCAAATAACAGAGCTGTCAGAACATAGACACGAACTGTTGTAAGCAGAATGCAGTTTTCGATTCTATAACAGATATGATTACGAAATTCCGGGGGGGGGGGGGGGGGCTTCAGCCCCCTCAGCCCCTTGGCTACGCCACTGACATGACGTATAGGAAAAATTTGGATAACGGATTCGGTTTTAGTGTAATCCAGTGTATCATGATAAACAATTCCCTAACTTTTTAGGAAATCCGAGATTCAATGAACTTGCAAAAAATATGGAAAAACTTCAGCCCAAATTGCCTTAAGATATGTCGTAAGTATAAAAATAAAATATATGCGAGTATAATTGAAAAATCTCCTTTTTTAATTTTAAAGCCTTTATTATTTCACTGATAAAACTCGGTGCTGCGGTCATTCCAAAATCTGTGAGCAAATCCCGAATCAAGGAAAACTTTGAAATTTTTTATTTTGAGCTGACTGTAGACGAAATGAACATTCTTGAAGCTCGTGCTACTGGAAAACGAGTCGTGTTAGTTGAAAAGTATATACTACATTCTTTTACTTTTCGAGTTTTACTTCAAGTGTATTATAAAATGCATTTAAAAAAATGGTGTGAAGATATGATCAATAATAGCCTCCCAACGTTGTTTATCATTTTTTTCTACATTTATTTGTTAATTTCTTGCAAGATTTATGAGCAGGAAACTAAAATGTATTGTTTTCAGAAAAATCCAATTTTAAAAAAATACTACTTTGCGTGCTCAATGAAGTTTTCAAGCTATTTTGTAACATAAGACAACTTTCGTATGTTCTAACAAGGCCTTAAAAAACAATAAAAATAAATTTCTTTATATATTTCTGAAAATTAACCTTCTGATGTTTTTTGAGTGTTCAAATTTAATAAAGTAATTTAAAATGTTTCACTAAATATAGGATTTTTCAATCTCATGCTCAAGAATTTTTTCGTGGAAAAATACTAGGTCATTTAAAAAATTTGAGATTTCCTTATCCCCAAAACTGCAAGTATTTTAAATTTTCGCCTGAAGGCTGCGTGCCACAGGCAACGCACATTATTGTCTAACGCCATGACACAAGTTTCCTGTGAGCCTGCCATATGGTCACGTATCCATAAAAGATCAAAATCTTTAATATTTGACTAAATATTCATTGAAGTCCTGAGTGTGGATGCATATCGCGAATATGAAAATATATTATGAGTTTGTGGAAGTGAAGGCATCACATTTTTGAACGTCCAAAAATAGTGACATTGTTAAGTGGAGTCTAATCGTCAATGTTCTCTATAGAAAATATAGTGCAAAAGTATATTACTGAAAGTTTTTTTCGAGGAATTTTACGTGCTTTAAGTGTGCCAGTTTAAAAAATGTGGCTGTTTTAAACAATATTCAAATGTTAAAGATTCGGACATATTGTGGACATTCTTTATATGATTTACAGAGCATTCATCTTACTGCATATTTTTTGGAATTGTTTGGAGACTTACTTGTAGTAGATCAGATGTACATATTAGTAGATAATTTGTAATTAATAATATGTTAATCAAATCTAGTTTAAGTGAACAAATACCCCATGGGAACCTTAAAGGCACACTTTTTTTGGTAGGGCCGTGAAAGGGCGACCTCTACTAGAACACCTTACAGGGCCCCCACTAGTTTTCCCCACTAGATCCCGATTATAAATAGGAAAAACTCGTCAGAACCCTACTAGATCCCTTTCAAAATCTCTGCACGGGATTTCATTTTAATTTAAGCTATGGCGGATGTTTAGAGAAAACATGAGACTCACATTTTAATTAGCATTAAGATACATTACAGCTAAAACAGGAAGTAATTTTGGTCTTTTGTATTTAATTAATGTTTTACAAAAGAATAGTATACATATTGCGTGACGAGGGTCGAAAGGCAACGATTTTATGAGCCCGAACAGATATCACACGAGTGAAATCGTTGCCTCGGCCCGAGTCATGCATAAAATTTTTCGATTGAGGTATGATGAAAATATGTTTACAAATTAAACCGCAGTCTTATTTCCTGAATTAGGCGTGGCTTATTTTAATCACGTGCAGAAAATTTGCATGAATGAACCACAAGAATAAAGTGATAAACGGAGAAGCAGACGAAACCGCAGGAGATACGTAAAGTAATAAGGAAAACAACATTGATAAAATTCATATAAAAGCATTCAGAAAACAGAGGAGTTTAGTTTAAGAGAGTTTCAGTATTCTAAACCTGCTTATAACGAACAAATATCATATCGCATGAAATAATCTTACGAAACTAAATAAAAGGATTATCAGATGACGAATATGAGTTTGATAGTTCCTTACCTGGAATTTTCCAACGGAAATAAAATTCCAACCGTTGGTCTTGGAACTTATTCGGTATGTGCGTATTTTTAAAATTTATTCCAATTACTTTTTGCTATATAACGGTTAAAAATTACAATGTCAAAACTGGATTAAAAAATCAGCCGCGTCAAAAAAATATTCAAAGAGTCCTGATGTTTGGGTTATTATTCCTATTTTTTCATTATTTGGATTATTTCATTTTTATTTTTATGTCTTTTATTGATTCTAATTTTTTGGATACCAATAATTACTAATACAAAGAGATGACCTAATCTACGTAACAAAATAGTAATGAGTAAGAGATTATTAAACCTACACGGAGAAAATTTGTTCATTAGAATTTACCCAATTAGTTAGGTAAAGGGAGGACATTACTGCATTTAGATAAAGTTTACAATTATTTTAGGATTTAATACAAAACAGAACTATAAATAATACAAAAGAGTTATGTAAAATCTCAAGTCCGAAAGTGAAAATTCTGATATGTAATAATTGATATAAGGGTTGTATTATTTTAATACCAGTATATTATAAAATAACGCGAAGTATTGTAAATTTTCATCAAATGAGTGATATAAAGTTTACTTTTGTGTGATATTAAAGATTCACTTAAAAGAAAGTATAGATTGCAGAATTTTTGAAGAGATTTTCACTTCCATTAGGAGAGGAATTACACAACAGTAAGGTAAAATGAGACTCGCTAGGGACGTCAACTTTCTCAGGGCTGAAGTTTAAAGCCAAGTCCACCGTAGACACTTTAACATTTTTAAGTTTCGGTTTATACTGCAGAATTTGAGAAAATATTCAAATATAGATACTATCCTTTTATCTCAGTAGATAATACTCATTAAGTCACTTAATCAAAGTAGAATGTATTTAAAAATTTACGTACAAGGATGCAGGTGATAAAAAAACATCGGACGGCACTGGACAACTGACTTCGAACTTCGATGCGGGAGATGCCCGAAGACTAATGCTTAAAAACAAGGTTGAATTTCTAACGAAAAAATATGAATTTACTACGTAAATAATTGAATTTCTCATAAAAGAGAAAATGTTTCTAACAAAATAAGTGACTTTTCAACTTGAAAAGATCAATTTTCTAGCAAAAATGAAGTAGCTACCTTTTTTGCTGTAAAAATTATTTTTTACAACAAAAAAACATATTTTCAATAAAATTTGTTCCATTTTCAACAAAAGAAATGAACTTTCAACTAAAATAATGAATCTTCAAACAAAAACAATAAAAAAACAACATTTCACCAATTAGGTAAATTTCCAACCAAAAAGATGAATCTTCGATGAAAAAAAGACAAATTTTCAACTAAAAAATAAATGTTAAACAAAGAATAGAATAGTTTAATTTTCAGAGAAAGAAATAAGTTTGTGAACAAATAAAATGAATTTTCAACAGAATAGTTAAATTTTCAACCGAAAAGATGTGATGGCTATGTGAAAAAATCGAAAAATGAAGTATATTTGAATTTTTAGTTGGAAAAATGAATTTTTCTTTAAAAAAGTTAATTTTCAATATAAACAATAATTTTCAACTGTAGAAATGAAAATTTCAACCAAGAAGATTAATTTTCTACTAAAAAAGAATAATTTTAAAGAAAACACATGAATTTTCCATCAACATTTTTCATTTTTAATGGAATTTTCAATCCAATAGTTGCCTCTTCAACCAAAAAGGTTGAAAATTTCCAGAAAAAAAAATTTCAACTAAATGGATAAATCTTTAACTGAAAAAGCTAAATTTTCAACAAAAAATATATTAGTTAAATTTTCAGATAGAGAAATAAGTTTTTGAGCAAATAACTTTCATTTTCTTAGAAGTTTTTAAATTTTCAAGAAAACAAATAAATTCTCTTCAAAAAGATCAAATGTCTACAGAAAAATTTCAAAACAAAATCGAGTTGACTTTTATTTGAAAAAAAAAATTTTATCAATAATAAAAACTAATTTTCCACCAAAAGAAAGAATTTTGAGTAAGTGGAAAAAGTTGGAATTCATATTGAATTCACTGGAGGAATTTCCTCGCTATTATACTGAAACTTCTGTAAATCATGTACAACGTTCTCAAATATTATAAGATTTTCTGTAAAATCTATAAAAAAATGTTGGAAAATGAACCGAGTTCTTTTTCTAAAGAAAGGGTCATTAGTGCGCGCTTAGCACTCATAATGTTCTATTATTTTCAAAACGTAGACCATGCAAAAGTTTGAAGTATTGAAAATCAAATAATTTAAAGTTTCAAGGTGAGAAAATTTAAAATAAAAAATTATTTAATATTTTTATTTACTTCCGACAAATTTCTAAGCCCGCTAATTGATAGAATGTTACAATAACAAATTTCGATGAAACGGGGATCAGATCTTTCTTTTACGGCCCTGACGTACTTGTACTTTAACTTTATAGCCGAGATTTTTTTCCCGATATTCTAACTGTTAGGTTAGCCGTGAGGTTTAGTTGTTAGGGATACAATGCGTTAAACGTAGCTTAGGTGGTTCGAAACCCGTCACAGCGTTTTCGATTTTTAATAGCGTTAATATCGTTAAAAGCGTGCGACTATATCGTATGTAATGTATCGTAATTTAATGTAATTGTTTAAGTTAAATTGTGTATATGTACCAACAATATACTTATGAATTGTACGATATGTGTGAGCATGTGTTTGTTAGTAGTGGATGACCTTCCACAGAATCAGTTTGTAGCAAGAATGTTTTTTTTTTGCTGGCGCACGAAATTTTACATGACTGGGATGTCGAATTCACACATTTAGAGAGGTAGACTTTGTTTTCTATGATTGAAACTGTACCTAACAGTTCGACTCATTTTACCTAACTGGTAGGTAATCGACATCTCATTTTACCCAACTGTCAGGTAATCTCTGATATCTTGTTGTATTATTTCTTACTGAATCGCGAATTAAATTTTAAGGAATTTATATTAATAATTCATATTTTCACATGAAATATTACCCTATTTCATTTTACATGACTGAAAGTGAAATTTTAATATAATGCCGTAATGTCCTCCGTTTACCGAACTAAGTTATGCAAAATTTAACACACAAATTTTCTCCGTGTACTACTTTGTTTTAAGTCAAAGTCAAACGAAGTCGAAGAAGCCGTAAAATATGCCATCGAGATTGGCTATCGTTACATTGATACTTCCTCTTTTTTAAATAATGAAAAAGAAGTAGGCAAAGCTATTCGAGGGAAAATTGATGATGGTACTATCAGAAGAGAAGATATTTTTGTAGCAACGAAAGTAAGTTAATTTTATTTTTTGCAATTTTATCACGTGCGTCGTACATTCAAATAAATAATTTTTTTAGCTGTGGAATACTTTCCATAAAGAAGAGCAAGTGATTCCAGCTTGCAGAGAGTCATTAAAGAATCTTGGTTTGGAATATGTGGACCTATATCTTATTCATTTTCCAATCGCGTTTAAGGTACCTAAATAATTTTTTTAAATTCAATTAAATAAAATGATACTTTTTAAATTATATCTTTTTGAAGGAAGGAAGAGAATTGTTTCCCGTAAATGCAGAAGGAAAAATACAAACTTCTGAGGTTGATTATCTAGATACATGGAAAGGCATGGAAGAGTGTTTTCGAAAAGGTCTTGCACGAAATATTGGAATCAGTAATTTTAATTCTGAACAAATTACAAGATTACTGGCATCGGCGACCATAAAACCAGTCAATAACCAGGTGATTTGCAAATTTATTTTCATTAAAAGAGAACTTATTTTTTAATAACAAGTAATTTATTAATTGAAAATTTATTGAAACTATGAACTATATTCAAACTAAACCCAAAATTTAATTTGTTAAATTACAAAATCCACAGGTAGAACTGAATATCAACATAAACCAGAAAAGATTGATTGCATTCTGTAAAAATAATGGTATAACTGTTACTAGTTATTCACCTTTAGGAAGACCTGGCTATACCAGTGAAACTCCTAATTTTCTGGAAAATCGAAAGGTCATTGAACTCGCGCAAAAATATGGCAAAACTCGAGCACAAATTGCCCTGAAATTTGTCGTGAGTATAAAAATAATATCCAAAAATAATTTCATATTTTGTATTTCCTTTTAGTACACAATTTATCTTTTTTTCCCTTTATTGTTGTATAGACACAGTTAGGCGCTGCTTTAATTCCCAGATCGGTAACCTATTCTCGAATCAAAGAAAACTTTGAGATTTTCGATTTTCGATTGAACGAGGACGAAATGAAAATTCTTGAATCTATCGAAACTGGGAAGCGAATAATTTCATTTGAAGAGTATGTATTTTACTGATTATTAATTTAGTAATTAATTTTGATTTTAATATTTTGAAGCTTATAAATATTATTTCAAATTTGAATTTCTATTTCAGTCTCAAAGACCACAAATATTATCCATTCGAGATTCCATTCTAATTATACGACATGCCGCGGAGAAAATGTTTGCGGAAATATGAAACCTATTCTTATTAAATTGGGATTAACATTTATTGTCTAAAATAATTTTTGTTGAATTTTGAAAAAATCCTTTCTTCATCATTGACTGTAGTTTTCTCTGAATAAAACAAACATTTAAATCAATCGTCCTAATCTTTTTCTGAAAATCCATTCATCATGTTTGAAGATTAATGTTTGAGAATTTTGTGGACATTTTTCAATTTATTTCAAATGTTATTTGAAATAATAGTAAATCTAGTTAATAAAAAAATCAAATTAATTTAATTCTATTATATTGATTAATTTTTCTTCTGAAAAGATCTTCTCCTTTCGCTACGCTGGGAATCGAACGACAGCACTTCCGAGTGCCGGTTGGGTGCTATAATTTTTAATTCATATTTCCATCTAGTCTGAAAAGACGTTAAAATTTCTGTTATTCTCGGATGATAATACGGATTCCTTGAGAAGTTTTATATGTGCCACCCTGCAAAATAATCCGTGTATTTTCTGAAAAAAGTTTCTTCTCGCGATCTCTCTAGTAGCCAATGGGAAAGCACCCGACCGGCAATCGGAAGTTCTGTGATTCGATTCCTAGCAGGGCGGAAGGAGAAGATCTGTTTTCTTTCTTCAAAAAAAACAAAAAAATTAATTCAAATAATTTTTAATTCATATTTCCACCTAGTTGGAAAAGACTTTAAATATTTCTGTTATTCTCTGATGTACAGATTCCTTGAAACATGTATTATAATGAATGGAATTCCTAAAAATAAAACAAGAATTGAACGATCAAATTTGGACAACCGCCACAAAATGCTTCTATTGTAATTCCTAAAAACAAAACAAAAATTTGTTTCCTCTGACAAAAATAAAAAAGGGGGGGAAAAAATGTGTCTTTCCTCATTTTTGTTTTTTGTTCTGAGGAATTACAAAAGTGACATTTTGTGGTGGTTGTCCAAATTTGATCGTTGAATTCTTGTTTTATTTTCAGGAATTGCATACATTAACTTGATTATTGGACGTTAAATAGGATTTTCAATTCGATTTTAATCTAATTTAAAATTCTTAAATTTCGCATCTATTATAATAAATACGAGGACGGCTCTTTTAAACAATTATTATTAATTAGTAATCATGCTTGCACCCGCATGCATTCGAACAAAATTTTCTCGTAATTTCGGTTTGTATCTTAAAATACAAAGCTTGAACATTCATTATTATTAAGGCCTTTTTCAAAATGCTAAACAATCGGGTTCATTCGCTATGATTTTTGGAAAATGGCTCTGGGCTGTTTGTATTCAGTGTCGGGTAAGTTACTTTTTTTGAGTAACTAGTTACAGTTACGTTACTTGTAACTGTAACTAGGGATAGTTATTATATAAGGTAACTTTAAGTTACCTAAAAAGTTATTTTTTCACTTCCTAAATTTTATTGCTTGAAAATCAAAATAACTAACAAGGGGACCTTTAGGTCTGCTTTTTCTTGTTTCAATTGATACTTTCCTCAATGAAAGGTACGTACCAGAGGTTTTCTGAGAAAAATCAAGAAGACGCAATTTTGATCCAATTTCGAGAAAAAAGCATTTCAAAAATTGCAAAACGGATGGTCATTGAGCCGGTGTAAAAGTATATCGAAGAGTCGGTAGCTCCCTGGTAGATCGCTCGGCTGATAGCCGGAAGGCTGTGCGTTCGATTCTCGCTACCCATACTTTTTTTTATTCTTCAAAATCCTTATTTATTCTATTTTTGAATAAAATTTGATAAAATTATACCATTTAATCATTATTTATTCCTTACTTTCAATGAAAAACTCTATTAATAGTATTGTTATTACCACAAGTTCGGACAATTGTTCATTTCATTGAAATTTTTTATTATTCAATAGTTTCTAGTATCTATATTATTAAATAAAAGTTGGAATGAAGTATTTCAAATGAAAATTGAAATAATAAATACGAAATTCCAGTGGATGTAGTGACTCTTTTCATAGATATTTACTAACAAGTATCAGAATTGTCTTGAAAGTGTATTTTTTCACTTTGTTCCTACTTTGTTCCTACTTTCATTCAATAATATAGATACTGGAAACTATTGAAGAATAAAATTTTTTTATAAAATGCACAATTCTCCAAACGAGTGGTAATAAAACTACTATTGATAGAGTTTTTCATTGAAAGTAAGGAATAAATAATCATTAAATGGTATAATTTTATCAAATGTTATTCAAAAATAGAATAAATAAGGATTTTAATGAATAAAAAAAAGTATGGGTAGCGAGAATCGAACGCACAACCTTCCGGCTATCAGTCGAGCGCTCTACCAGGGAGCTACTGACGATTCAAACAAAAAAAAAAGCAGACCTAAAGGTCCCCAGACTGAATTTAAACAGAAATAGGCATTAAAGTAAATAAAAAATACAAGTGAACAACAATATATATTTATGATAAAATTCAAATTGAATAATAGGCATGTCACACAGAATATCCTGCGGTATCAGATTCTGAATGGATTTTGTTTTTCCTTATTGTTCGGCAGAATCCTCAGAATTACTTGTTTCGTAATTTACAAAAAAAATCAATTTTCAACCAAATAATTGAATTTTCTTCCATTTAAAACTAAAAAGAGTTAAATTTCCAACAAGAAAGTTAATTTTCAACCTAATAGTTGAATTTTCTACCAACATTTTTGAACGAAATACATGAATTTTCAACAAAAATAGATGAATTCTCTACCAAAAATATCTTAGTTGATACTATTTCAAACATAAAAGATTTTATTTCCGTTTCCCGCGTGAAAGTGTGTGGCAGAGGTGAAAATTGGTGCTGAGTTTTTCTGATAATTGTGGTGAAATTTGAGGTGAGTGGATTGTGGATGTGTAGAGAAGGGCTCGTTTGTGAGGGATTGATTGTAAGATTGAAAGATTGACAAGGGGGTGAGGATATTTTGGGGGATCAAGACAGATTTGTGTGGAAGTTGAGGTTAGGTTGGTTTGAGGTTTGTGACAGGGTGGGAGGACCAGGTTGGTTGTAGCAGGGCAGGGTAGAGAAGGAGAAAGGCAAGGCAGATAGACGCGACAGCAGATGGAGACAGAGAACGATAGAAGGCGGGATCGTTTAAATTGGATTCATGGCTAGCGGAGCGAATACTAGCAAGGAAAACAGGGATTCAGATCAGGAAGTTTTCAGTACACCGAAAGGGGTGATCAAAGAAAGGAGGACAAGGGGAAAGTATCGTAAAACAATAGAAAAGGATAGATTGAGGGAGAAGAGCGTGGGGTCGATTGAGGCATATATCAAGAGGAAGAGAGAGGAGAGGGGAAGCAGTGAAAACAAGGAACATACAGGGTCAAGCTTGAAAAATCCAAAAATGTACAGAACGCCGCCGGAAAAACATAGTTTTGTAGAGAAGGATGAGAAAAATAAGGGGACAGAAAGAGATAGAGCTGAGGCTAAAGATCCGATGGAAATGGAAAGATTAAAAGAAACGCGCGAAATGATGATAGAAGTAATGGGGATGTATGAAGAAAGGCAGGAGAAAAGGGTGGAGGAAACAAGTAAAGAAATTAGACAGTAAATGGCTGAACTTAGAAAAGAAATGATGAAATGGGAAGAAGTCAGGGAAAAGCTAGAGAAAAGGAAGCAGATGTTGGAGCAATGCTAGAAAAGAAGGAAGAGCATAATAAAAAGGTAGATGAGTTGGAAAGTAGAATAAAAAAATTGAAAGCTCAAACCGTGAGTTTGGAGGTGGGGAGAGAGGGAATAAGGAGAAGGAAAGGCTGAGAAAAATAGAACAAAGAATAGAAAAGAAAGAGAGAGAAGACAGAAAAAGAAACAAATTGATAAAGGGTCTTAGAGTAGAGGGGAAGAAGCTGATGGAAGGAATGGAAGAACTACTAAATAGGATTGATGCTAAGGTAGAGATAGAGGAAGTGCGAAGTGTAGGAAGGGAAGAGCGAAGAGGGGAGAGAATGATACTGGTGAAACTAAAGAAATGGGAACATAAGAGGGAAGTAATGACAAAGAAGTGGTTGTTATGTGGAAGCTCGGAGAATAGAGGATGATTTGACATGGGCAGAAAGGAACATGCAGTATAAGTTAAGGAAAATAGCCGAAGAGGAAAGAAAAAGGAGAAGAAGAACATGGGTTTAGTATGGGAAAATACAGATAGAAGGTGTATGGTGGAATTGGGACGAGGACAGGGAAGAGTTAGTTAAAAATGAGGTATCGGGAAACCTAGGAGAGAAATGAACGGGAGGTAAAGATATAAGAAATAGTGAGAAACAAGAAGAGACGAGAAACGAAAGTAGGGAAGATTGGAGGATATGCTACTGGATTATAGCAGACTTAGAAAGAAAGGATAGGGAGTTTATGAGAAATTTGTCACAATAGGATGTAGTAGTAATGATGGAGACGTAGCTAGATGAAAAGGGATGGGAAAGAGTAAGGGGAAGATTACCAAGAGGTTACAAATGGCAGGTTCAAAATGCAAAGAGGAAGAATAAAAAGGGCAGAGCAATGGGAGGAATGGTGACGGGAGTAAGGAACGCGTGTATAAGAGATAATGATAAAAAAGAGTTAAGAGAACATAAAGAAGGATTAATAGTAGAAGAGATAAATGCGGGACGAGCGAGGTGGAAGATAGTGAGGGTTTATGTGAACGGTGATATGCAGGAGAAATCAGAGGAGATGAGAGAACTGATGGAAGAAAATAATCAAGAGAGTAGGCTAATAATAGGAGTTGATTTTAATGCGAGAACAGGAGATAGAGGAGGAAGGGAAAGAAGCTGTTAAAGAGCCTAGGGGAGATGGGATGGTTTATCCTAAACGGAAGTATAGAGGGAGATGAGGAAGGGGAATATACACGTTCAGGAAGAAAGAAGAAACGGTAATTGATTATGTGGTAGTGGACGACGAAGTAAGAGAGAAGGTTGAGAAAATAGAGGTGGGGAACTATATAGATTCGGATCACTTTCCCATAATAGTGACGGTAGGGGATAAGTGAGTAATAACAAAAAGGCTAAAATGGAAGCAAAAGTAAAAAGAGCAGGAAGAGGGGATTGGTCAATGGAAGGTAAGGAACAGTTTAAAGAAAAAGTCAGGAATATCCAAATGGGGGATGGAAACGTAAACGAGGAAATGGAAATAATGGTAGGAGAAATAAAACGAGCATTTGAGTGCACAAGCAAAAAAGAAGTTGGTGAAGGAGGGTATAGAAGTGGATGGGATGAGGATTGTGAACAGAAGAAGAAGGGAGTGAGAAAGGTATTAAGAAAATGGAGAAAAGGGACGAGTAGTGGAGAAGAATATAGGAGAAAAAAGAAGGAGTATACTGAGTTGTGTGATCAAAAAAAAGAGGAGGAAAATAAAAGGTTTGAAGAAGAAGCGGAGAAGGCTAGAACGGAAGAAGAGGTCTGAAAGGTGGTAAATAAAGAGAGAAGAAAAAGAGTAAACCAGGATATTGAGATGATAGAATGGAAAAAATATTTTATGGAATTACTAGGAGGGGTAGAAAGGAAAGTTAGGAAAGGAGGAAGAGATGGTAGGGAAACAGATGAGGAGGAGGACATTACAAGAGAGGAAATAGTCAAGGTATTAGGGATGATGAAAGATGGAAAGGCACCTGGTATAGATGAGATTCCAAATAAAGTATGGAAATACGGGGGGACAGAATTAAAGGAATGGGCATGGATAATGTGCAATAGAGCATGGAGAGGAGAGGGGTGGCCAGAGTTATGGAAAGAAAGAGTAGTGATACCGATAGTGAAGAAAGGCAAAGGGTAGGAGGTTAAAGATTATAGAGGAGTGACACTAATGCCAACACTGTATAAAGTATATGTGACTGTTTTATCGGAGAGGTTAAAAAAGAAGTTGTGGAGAAAAAGATAGAGCCACCGAATCAGACAGGGTTTAGAAAAGGGATAGGGGTAATGGACAATATATATGTTCTCAACCACTTAGTAAATAAGAGGATTGAAAGGGAGAAAGGGGCAATGATAGCAGTGTTCGTGGACTTGAAGGCGACGTTTGATTCATTAGACCAAGGCGAGATAGAAAAAGTTATGGTGAAAATGGGGATAAGAGAGGGATTAATAAAGAGAGTATCGGAAATTTTTAAAGAGACAAAAAGCAAAGTAAAGGTAGGAGAGCAAGTGGGAGATAGTTTCTGGCTGGTGAGAGGGGTAAGGCAAGGATGTCCTCTGAGCCCACTTTTATTTAATATATTAATATCAGACTTGGAAGAAGAAATTAAGAGAAAAGGGTGGGGAGGAGTTAGGATAGGGAACGAAAGGATATACATATACACTGGCATACACAGACGATATAGTGTTGATGGCAGAGGATGAAGAAGGGATGGTGGGCTTAATTACCGGATTAGAGAAATACTTAGATGGAAAAAAGTTGAATTTAAATGTAGAAAAGACAAAGATAATGAGGTTTAGAAAAGGAGGGGGAAGAAAGAAAGAATGGACGGGGAGATGGAAAGGAAAAAAATTAGAAGAAGTAAAAGAGTTTAAGTATTTGGGATATACCTTGCAAGCAAATGGAGATCATAGAGCTCATATAACAGAAAGGATAAAAAAAGCAGCAGGGGTAATGAAACAGATATGGGGAATAGGAAAAAGAAGATTTAAAAAAATTGGAGAATGAGAATGTGGTTATTTGATATGCTGGTATGGCCGGTATTAGGTTATAGAGCAGAGATATGGGGATGGAAAGCAGGGAAAGAGATTTAAAGTTTACAAGAAAAGTATATAAGGTGGACGCTAGGGGTAGACTGGAGGACGCCGGGATATATGGCGAGAGAAGAAACGCAAAGGGATAAATTAAGTACTAGAGCGGGAAAGAGGGCATCGAATTTTGAGACGAAGCTGAGGGAGGAAAAGGGAGGGGAATTAGCGAGAAAGTGTTTGATGGAGGTAGAAGAAAGGAGAGGGGGGCGATTGTATTAACGAGATGGCAGGAAGAAAGGAGGGAGTTCTTTAAGGCTAGAGATATAGAAGACGCGACTGGAGTCAACTATGAAGAAGTGGAAAAAAGGGAGAGGGAAAGACAGTTAATAGAAAGATGGGGGATGATTGAAGAATCAAAATATAATATATGGTATAAGATGATAAAAAAGGAAGGAGAACCAAAGTATTTAGAAAAGGGATGGGGAGAGAAAAGATGGACAAGAATAGCAAGATTTAGATTGGGAAATGAGGAAAGGGCAAGTATGTATTGGGAAAAGAAAGATAACAGGAAGTACAGAATATGTGAATGGGAAAAGGAAACATGGGAGCATGTATGGCAAGGATGTAGGAGAGGAATGGAAGATAAAGAAAGCTGGCAAGAGAATGTGGTAAGGATTCTAGGGGAGGATGGTTTGGGGGAAGAGTGAATGAAGGAGTTAGAGGATGCTAGGGGAACAATTGAAAAAGAATGAAAGAATGGATGCAAAAAATGGCAACATGGAGATACAAGAGAAGTGAAAGAAAAAGTAAACGGAAGTCTCTCTCTCTCTCTCTCTATCTCTCTCGCTTGCACTCTCGCATGCACACTCGCTAACACGTCCTAAATTGCACTATCGTCAAAAGTAGATTCAAGGCGTTAGATATCAGATTTTATTTAAATAGGTGTAAGTAATTGTAAATAGTAACGATAAGATTTTATAAAACATGTAGAAGGAAGTGTTGTAAGAAATGGAAGTCATGTAAATCCTTAGGGGACACATTATGAATGAAGAAGACATACAAGATTTTAATTTTAAATCCAGCACAGTTGAATTCAACCGAAAAATACGAATTTTTAACAAAATAGTTGAATCCTCAAATAAATCAGATTAATTTTCTTCCAAAATAGTCAGATGTACAAAAACCAAGAAAGTGAGGGTTTTTTTAACCAAAAGAGATACATTTTAAAACGAAAAAGCCAAAGTTTGAACCAAGAAAGAAAACAATTTCCACTAAATTGTTAAATTTTCAAGCCAAAAAGACGAGTTTTCTTCAAAACAGTTACATTTTCCAACCGAAAATATAAATTTTCAACAAAAAAGTTACTTGAAAAGTACCGAAATACTTGCATTTTTAACAAAATACATGCATTTTCAACCATGTACTTAAATCTTCAACCAAAATAGGTGAATTCTCAACGAAAAATATAATAGTTCGTATTATTTCGAACAACAAAGATTTTAATTTTTTACTGCAAAAATCGTAACTCAGTTAAGTTACAAGTTTCAGTACCTTAGTCACCTATACATTTTTCCAATGAAATAAAATTTGCATTTGGAGCTTTATTTGACAAGTATTTTCAGTATTTATGACGAATCTTTAAAATTATGGACAAATTTAACTATTTTGTATTGTATTTATTTAGAGAAAAAAATAAAAAAATAAAAATTGATTAGCATTTCGAACTCGAAAGTTCATTGCCTCACTACCCGATTCGGGTAGTATTTCTAGGTGGATAAATACTACCAGTGTGGGTCCACCACACCCACGACGGGTCAACAACACGCAGTATTTCCCGAACGGTCACCCATCCAAGTACTAACCGCGCCCAACACTGCTTAACTTCAGTGATCTAACGGGAACTGGTGTTTTCAGCGTGGTATCGCCGTTGTATTTATTTAGGCATCAATTATTTTTAATTTTATTGGAAAGGATTTAAAATGTATTTTTTCATATTATAGTGCGAGCGAAAAAAGTGCACTTTTTTTCTTTATTATTTGTCGCACACTGAAACTTTGTCTTGCTTCAATTGTTCAAAAAAATTTAATTTATTTTTAAAACAATGTACTAAGAATCAAATGAAACATTTTAACAATTGAGTATTTTTCATCAGTGTCCATTGTTTCTACGGAATATCATAGAATGCTTTTCAAAGAAAGAAAGAGAGGAAAGGATTATTAAGAAAGGCCACAATTTAAACTTTAAGTAGTTCCACGTCTGCTCTCGTGAGTCATTTAATCAAATTGTCCAATCGAGCAAATTCGGTCCTCTGCTTTCCAACTACTGCACACCGGATTTCTCCGTCTTTCTCTCCGGATGTCATTGTAATAGGCAACAATGGAATATTCCATTTCACTTCTTCAAAAGAAAAAAAAATTGGTTGATATAAAATAAGATATTTGAGATTTCAACAGGTTTGGACCTCAGCTTTGAAAATTGATCAATTTCAAATTTAAAAAAAAAACATATTAAATTCAAGTAATATATCTAAGTAAATAACTTATCTACTTCTGATCTAAGTAAATCTTGAGAATGAAATAATTTTTAATCAAAATTAGAATGGGGATTCTTCAATTCAATTTAAGACAATTTAATTTGAAAATTTTTCCTTCAACATTCAATTTAGAAACAGTATCTAAAGATTCAAATTTAAGAAATAAATTTCTATAAAGAAACCTCAAAACCCGGCGGCTTTCCTCTGATTTAATAAAAATGTTTTTCCAAAAATCGATGAAAAACTTGAATAACTTGGATAAATTGAGTCCTAGAGCAACAAAACTACTGTAAATATGCATATTTGGGTTGCTGCTTATAAATTCTAGGTAAACAAAATTCAAAATGGAGGACCAAAAGTTTTTAAAATTTTTGAACTAAAAAAAAATAATAGTAAATGATTAATATTTGGCACGCATATTCATTAAGACATAAGAAGTTAATAAAAAATAATTTCGACCCGGGATGAAGGGTAAAAATACCCTTAAATCGTGGAAAACACCCCAAAAAAATTGTTTTTGACGATTATTTTGCAAAGGGTGCATCGGTAAAAAATGAATTTTTGTAGACAAGTTGTACATAAAATATACATAAAAAATGATGGCATTCACTTTTTCTTTGTCGGCAATATTTTCCGAGATATCCACCCTGGGAGTAGAGGGTGAGTTGTACCGCGCGAGTCATACGCTCCTTTCGTAGCTCATATCTCGAAATGGGGTCGTTTCTGGATGAATGTGTACAGTACTGAAATTATATAGAATTTTCCGTTCTAAAACTTAAATTGAATGCGTTTTCATCGAAAACCCATCTCATTTGGAGATGAGAGTTACGACAGAAGCGTGAGACCCGCGCGGTACAACTCACCCCTACTCCCAGGCAGGCGCGGATCTATAGAAGGGCTTTAGGGGGGCCATCCAATAATTCCCCTTCCCATCCACTCTCAAGAGGGGGGGGGATAATTTTATTTATTTATTCAAAGTTTTATTTAAAAATATATAAATATATTAATCACGAATCTTATAAACATATAAGTAGTAAGGTACAACTACACTGAAAGAAATTTTGTAACAATACTTGCTATTTCAATATTAATAATTGATATAGTCGATTACGATTTGGGGAAATCGTGTAGATATACAAATTATTGTTAGCGTACTTACGAAACTTCACAATTCAAATATGAAAACTTAATATCTTGAGAACAAGAATTGGTATAGTCAATAGCAAAGATTGATAAGATCATACGATCTTTGCTATTGAATATACCAATTCTTGTTCTCAAGATATTAAGTTTTCATATTTTAATTGTAAAGTTTCGTAATTACGCTAACAATAATTTGTATATATTTGGTTGGCAAGTGAGGCAATGCGAAAAAGTAGGGACATGCGAGCGAGGCGAGGCGAAGCGAGGAAGGCAAGGCGATACGATCGTGCGGCGTAGAGATAAGGAATGCATGGATGTTAGTTTTTAAGGGTTAGTTTTAAGGAAATTCTGTAAAAAATGGATGTGTAAGCAAGTCAGTTTTTCAAGGCCAGCAGGCTGAAAAATAAACGTTTATCTATCTATCTATCTCCCCAAATCACAATCGACTATATCAATTATTAATATTGAAATAGCAAGTATTGTTACAAAATTTCTTTCAGTGTATGGGGCGGCGGCCGCTTACCCCCACTTCACAGACGTCTGTCTAGACCGGCGCCTACCCCCACCACGCGGCTTACCACCAACACTACGCCTAGAGTTGCGTGACCCTAGCCCGTGGGGGGAGCACATACACGAACTGTGGGATGTGCCCCCCCCCCCCTACTGTGACCCCCCCCATAACAGGCAAGTATGGGGCCAGCGGTCAGACTACTCCCACGCCTCGGGAGTTTGTCTGGGCCTTGTCTCGCTAGATGCTCGTGTTTGTTTGAAGTCTAGGAATGGGAGATAAGGAATAGGTAGATTATTATTTTTTTGAATCTTGTTCTTGGGTGAACCCGGTTTTTCATCATAGTCATGGACTAAGTCAAGTAACTGATGTATGAGGATGTTAGAAGTTAATATAATACGATGTCTGATATCTTCAGCGCTGATGTTGCAGGTACAAAATTAGGAGCATTGTGTAGTTTGCAGTTTGTCTTTACCGCTGTTATCCTTACACAGCGGCCGTGAGTGTTGGAGGTGACAACAGTCGCCTCTGGATGATTTCTTAGAGCTACCATGTATCAAGCCATAGGTTCTTAGTCACTTGCGTCCTGATGATCTAGGAAGTTTCTTACAATGCGACAGGTGTTTAATAAAACCGCCTTCTGAGCTGCCGCCAGTACCCTAGTGACTCCTAAATGTTCAAGATGTTCAGTGCATCTTGCGTGCACATTGCCTGTAGCCGAAATCACAAGAGGATGAATGGATGCATGTTTTACATTCCTCCATATTGCCTTTACTTCATGCCTCAGCTCGCTATACTTATGAATCTTGGTTGTATAGGTTGCCTGCAAATTTCGGTTAAGCGGACAAGCAATGTCAATGGTGTAGACTCTTCCACCTTTTTTCTCTCGCTTCACGATGTCAGGTCGATTGGCTCGGATGTAATGATCCGTCTGGATAGTCACATCCCAATATAAAATGTAATCGTCATTTTCTAAAACGGGCATTGGAATATATCGATAGAAAGGCATCCATTCTGTTAAGGGACCTAGGTTTAGGGCAAGTTGTTGATGTATAATGCCCGCCACATCATTGTGCCTGTGCGTATATTCTCTTTGAGCCATTACGCGACAACCATCACTAATGTGCTAGAAGGATTCGTAGGTATCTCCACATAATCGGCACCGGTTAACCAAGTCTTGATGTAACACGTGTTTGCGATAATTCCTGGTGCTGACAACCCCATCCTGAATCGCAATGACGAATCCTTCTGTTTCTGGATACAGGACTCCCTTTCTCAGCCAAATATTGGATGCTTCACTATCCACTTTATATTGATCTAACGTTTTGGGATGTTCGCCGTGGATGGCTTTTTGTCTTAATTGCGTTTCTAATTTCTCTATGGTTTCTGCCCTAATATTCAAGGCCCCTCTGAGGACAAATTCAAGGGTGTGTAGTCAAGATCCGCTTTACAGATGGTGTTGTACAGCGTAACATCTCGCTTGCTGTTAAAATAGTCTCGCAACTGTGTCAAGTCCGTCCTTTGTACGGTCTGCCTGATGCGATAAATCCGGAGTTTATCCGGTCAAGTCCAAGTTTTGTACGGTCTGAAGGACGCGATCAATCCGGATTGTGCCCGTTCATGTCCGTGTTTTGTAGGTTCTGTCGGATGTGATGAATCCGGATTGTGTCCGGTCATGACCGTGTATTATATGGTCTGACAGATGCGATTAGTCCGATTTTTGTCCGGTCTTGTTCGGCCATGTCCATGTTTTTTGCGGTCTGGCGGATGCGATTAATCCGGTGAAGTCCGAAATTTGTACGATTCTCAGGAATGCGATTAATCCGGATCTCTTCCGGTTAATTCCGAAATTCGTCCTTCCTGACAAATGCAAATAATTTATATCTTATTCGTCTTTACCCAATATTTGTCTAGTTATTCGCGAACGCAATACACCCTAATCTTATCCGGTATAGCAAACTGAACTAAAAAAATTAAATTTGATACAGTTATAGAGTATTCAAATATAAATGAGCGAAAACAGGATGTTAAAAAGTCGTACGAGAAGTCATTTTTGATAACATTTGAAATGCACTTCTAGGAAAGAAATTAGAACACTTTCGAACGAAGTATGTTGAATAGTGAAATATTACGTACAATAATAGCATACAGTTTAGAGAACAGTAAAACAAAAACTATTTGAATCAATTATTATCATTCCCGTCCACTGATCCTTCTTCCACATCATCGTCAATTCCATCATCATTCCCATCAACTGTTCCTTCCACATCATCGTCAATTCCATCATCATTCCCATCAACTGTTCCTTCCACATCATCGTCAATTCCATCATCATTCCCATAAAGTCCTTTTTTCCACATCATCGTCAATTCTATCAATATTCCGATCAACTGCTCCTTCTTCCACATCGTCATCAAAACTTTAATCATTCCCATCAACTGCTTCTTCTTTCCAGGAGAGCTGTAGATTCACTTTCATGAACAGATTCATCTTCTATCGGAACCACATAGTTATCCTAATCCTTGTTCAAAAGCTCATTAGCTTTCTCATCATTTTCCGTGTTCCTATTCACGTTTTCATCGAAATTCTAATTATTTTTGTTTGTTTTCGAAGTTTCATTATCGCTTTTATGGTTTTTTTCTGACGCCCTACCCAAAAACGAAAGCAAAATATTAAATTTTTTTCGATACGCCCTACTATGCAGTAGGATTTTCCGTTTTCACTTGAATGTCACCAAATTACAACTTAAACCCGCGGATACATTTTAGATAGAATCGGACTTCTTCCGGAGTCGATGTTTTTGACCGGATGAATTTCGGATTTAAGCGAACGATTTCCCGATTTCATTTGCATTTCACGATACTACAACTTAAACCAGCGGATTAATTTAGAATAGAATCGGACTGTTTCCGGAGTTGATGTTTTAGACTGGACAAATTTCAGATTTATGCAGACGATCTTTCGTTTTCAGTTTAATTTCACTGAATGGCAACTGAAACTTGCGGATTAATTTCGGATAGAATTGGACTATTTTCATAGTTGATGTTTTAGACCGGACAGATTTCGTATTTAGTCGGACGATTTTCCGTTTTCACTTGAATTTCACCTAATTACAACTTAAATCTGTGGATAAATTTTGGATAGCATCGGACTGTTTCCAGAGTCGATGTTTTTGACCGAACGAATTTCAGATTTAAGCGGACGATATACCGTTTTCACTTTAATTTCACCGAATGACAAATAAAACCTGCTGATTAATTTCGGATAAAATCGGACTATTTTCGGAGTTGATGTTTTAGATCCGACAGATTTCGGATTTAATCAGACGATTTTCCGTTTTCACTTCCCTAGTAGCAAGATAACTGCAGACTGGCGCAAGCTGGGCGCCAGAAAAAGAAGAATCTGTTTGCAGCCTGGCGCCCGGCTGGTTCCGCTATGGCGTGCTGTTCTGGCAACAGAACAGTCATGATATACAGCAGACAAAATTGAAATAACGTAAAATGGTACTAAATAGGTTTCTGTAATAGTTATACACTATATTTGAGCCCTTTCTGGGAGAATATACTGCGGAGACGTCACAACATTTCAGGAGACACACTGAAATATTAAAAACATAACCTGTTGTATAATCTTGCATGCTTGCATGTTTGGTCATACTTGTGAATCGTTCGAATTTCCGATTGCTAGATTTTCAATTTCATTATTCATATCCTACATTAATTATTAGTGTTTAAACTAAATACCAGAATCTAGTTCCTGCTTCATTCACCAGATTCTGTTTTTCGTCTGGTCTGATCATTTCTCCAGCCAGTCTGGTCGACTAGAGGGAGCAGATGCTGAGCCAGAGTCTGACCTCTGTCATACAAGGCAGACGTTGCTACTAAGGATTAATTTCACCGAATGACAACTTGAACCTGCGGATTAATTTCGGATAGAATCGGACTGCTTCCGGAGTGCATATTTTTGACCAGAAGAATTTCGGATTTAAGCGGACGATTTTCCGTTTTCACTTCAATTTCACCGAATGACAAAAAAAACCTGCGGATCAATTTCGGATAGAATCGGACTATTTTCAGAGTTGATATTTTAGACCGGACAGATTTCGGATTTAATTAAACGATTTTCCGTTTTCACTTTAATTTCACCGAATGACAAATTGAACCTGCGGATTAATTTCGGATAAAATCGGACTGCTACCGGAGTACATGCTTTTGACCGGAAGAATTTCGGATTTAAACAGACGATTTTCCTTTTTCACTTCAATTTCACCAAATGACAACTAAAACCTGCGGATTAATTTCGGATAGAATCGGACTATTTTCGGAGTTGATGTTTTAGGCCGGACAGATTTCGGATTTAATCAGACGATTTTCCGGTTTTACTTTAACAAAAATAATTTCAGGTACTGAGGTCCAGACTAATTTCTAATCAAGTCGGACTCTTTCGGGAGTGAAAGTTTACGTTCGGATAAATTTCGGATTAGACCGGACTATTTTCCATGTTTAGTATAACGAAAATAATTTCAGGTTTTGAATTCCGGACTGATTTCCGATCAAGTCGGACTCTTTACGGAGTCGAAATGTATGGTCCCGACAGACTCCGGACATAATCAGACAAATTTCTGACTATTTTCGCACAGTTTTCCGATTGGATCGGATATATTTCGGAAAAAAATCGTGAATCGGATTGATTTCTGATAAATTCGGACCAATTTCAGAATCCGAAATTTTTAGAAGGGATATGATTTATTTGTTGCCTTTCAGAGAATTTTCGGAGGAATTTTGAAAAAAAGTTTCTAATAATAGGAATGAAGAAACGAAGGAATTTGGGATATTTTTCAGCGAAACTAGGAAAATTTGTCTGGAAGAAGTTTTACAAGATACAGAAAATGGATTAAATTCGACATTTTGTTTCGCACTTATACAATCCAATATAATATTTTTCAGGCCTTTGCGAAAGTGAGCAAGTTTTTCCGTTAGCATTTAAAACCAAAACAAAAATTGTATGTAGGGGAGAGTTGACCACAGGAAGTCAGAAAAAGTTAAACACATATCGAAGTTCTTTCTAAAACTAACCTAGAAAGTTAGACACATCTAAATGAGAATAAATCCTTCGCGAAATCAAGACTTCAAAGCCAAAATGTTTTTCTTCAAACATTCACAAAAATTAACAATTTTACAAGACCATGTTATTTGAGTCCCTGCACGGAAAAAATAAGTTGTCGAAACTTTACTTGACTACTCAACCATTCTAGGATAGCTCGCTTTTTTTTAGAACCTCGTATAATTTTAATTAAAGAACCGCAGACTTCATCGAAAAAGTGAAAAAAGTCATCGAATTATTGGAAGACAATCTAATAATATCAGTTTTCGAATTTGTATTCAGCAGATTTTGACAAAGTTCTAGACAAGCATTCAATTTTTCATAAAAAGTCCTCCAGATTCCACAAGATTTGAAATACAATAACTGTAGCACAGAAGCGTATCACTGATTTATAAGTTGTCGAAGAATTCGTTGACTGTCCTCTACATATCTATACATTCACAATGTACAGTCACATTGGATGATTGTATTAACACGTAGTGACGCTCAGGGACCTAATCTACATTTGGCGGGAACAGTGCGCGCCGCCTGTCGGATTTTTACCTCAAGCTTTAGGGTGAGGTTATTGTAGAGCCTATGTGTAATCATATGGAAAAGCACGTATTTTTAAAACTGATTTATTTAAATTCTGGGCCTTTAAACCTTACTAAAAATGGCAATAATATTGAAAAATTTCTTCCAAGAAATAAATACAGATTTATTTCGGAAGGAAAGCCTTCGTAAAGGGCAAGGATTATTAAGAAGTTGTCACGTTAGCAATGTGCAAGAGGCAATCGATGGCAACGTTAGTAAAGTGTTTGGAACAGTTTTACGACAAACTCCTGGAAGTGAGAGTAACAAAAATAAACGAAACTTTTATAAAGTCTACGTACAGGTAAGTTAAATTGCAAAATAATTATATCAATTTCATATAATTTGTGTAAATAGTGAATTATATTACTGATGTTTCTATACCTTTTAAATAAGTCCTGAGTCTTTATCATTGTACATAAGTGAAAAAAGTAATTATTAAATTAACGTTTCTTTTGAGACAGTTTGGAATAACCAGATGTGAACTGCAATAATTCTAACATGACATTTTTTCTATTTATCCACGTTGTGCAAAATTTAGAAATAATGTTGGAAAATTAGATACAAATCAATGTCATAATCAAATAAAAACCTTTTACCAAAATTTAAATCAACGAAGTGCAATTAAAAAAATGGATAACGAATACCATTATATTTTCTTATTTGAAATTTGTACTTAAGATGAAAATGATTAATGATTTGTAAAATAAACAGTTAATTTTATTCCAATATATATTCAAAAAAAGGGTTAACAACCACCGCAAGGTCCCACTGAGAGCAACTGCCATGTAAAAAATGACACCGGCTCTCAGTAGAACCGCGGTAAACCACACCTATGGCCACGTCTCACAACCGTGAGATGGGTGGTCGCAGGACACGATGAAATCACGACAGGCCGGCGAAATCCTCGTGTGTCTTGAGGATACGAAGCGACCCAAGGATGACTGCTTTCTGCATCCACCTCGCAAGTGCCTTGGCATATTTTTGGCACGCGTGTATGGCTTTAAGATTACGACCAATAAAGAATTTTGTCAATAGACATATATATAATGTCTATTGACAAAATTCTTAGAAATTAAAAAAATGAACAAAAAGAAAATATATATATACATTGTTATTGAACTATGTAGTATTGAAAAATGTATACTTTTTTCAGTTGAACGCCGACCGTACAATTTTCGACACGGATTGCGATTGCCAAGGTGGTAAAGCCTTCTGTAAGCATGCTGCCGCCGTTTGTTTATTTGTTAATACTGAGAATACTTGTTCAAAGACAGACCAGCCAATGCTTTGGAACAAACCGGCGGAAGCTCAATTAGCAGAATATCAAAAGGGATGTACCATCGAACAATTATTTCCACCAAAGAAGATAATTCCAGATTTGTTTAAAGTATATAAGATTGATAATGTTGAAAATATTACGGATGAATTGCTGAATCAAAATAGCATTCTGGCAATGATGATTAAGGGCGAGATGAAGTGCACAGCAGAGAGGGAACACAGAAATGCAGTTGAGGAGGAAAAAGACGCAGAATATAAAGTGATAATAAATTCACTGTTAGATCTCCAAAAGAGGAAAAATCGTATAGAAATTTACCACGCCTACGACTTTGTGCCAGTTCCTTCTGAAGAAAATTTAAAAATAAAATTAGAAGTTAGAAAATATTCTCCAGGAACCCTGAATAAATGTTCAATATTTACTATAGACGAACAAAAATTTTTAGATATTTGTTTCTCGTCTATTGGGCAATCAGAAAGTGCCACGTGGCACTGGGAACGTTTTATTCGAATCACATGTAGTACGAAAGCACATCGAATAAAAACTCGAAAGGACCACTTTGAATCGCTAGCCGAACAATTTCTGAGAGCTAAGAGTAATAAGGGTAAAATTACTGAAGATATGCAATACGGGCTACGCACAGAAAAGATCGCTAGATTGTTCTTCGAAGCACGGACCGGATTTTCAGTCGTCGAAATTGGTCTTGTTGTCTCACTTCAGCAACCATTTTTGGCTTGTAGTCCTGATGGCATCGTTATTAACGGCAACCAATATGAATTATTGGAAATCAAATGTCCGGCCACCTGTAAGGATAAACCAATCGTGGACAGAGAGAAAAGACAATCCCACGTGAAATACTTGGAGTTTGAAGAGAACGGAGAACTGCAGCTGAAGGAAAGCAACATTTACTATACTCAGTTGCAGGTATCCATGTATGTTTTAGGAGATGATATGTGCCACTTTTTAGTATTTTCATCTGTTGATCACGTACTTATAGAAGTAATAAGAAACGAAGTGTTTCTGAGCACTGTGATACCTAAAATTGAAGATTTTTTCTTCAAGTATTTTCTTCCACGTCTGTCGTTGAATTAAAAACCATGAAATTATATTCAAATTTTATATATGCGCATTCATATAATGTATACGATTGTATAATCACGTACTTGTAGTTTATCCAAAAATTTTAATGAGAAGAAAAAACTTTCTGCGAACAATATATTTGTAATTTCATTCAAGAATTATATTTACAAAAATTTTACCTCTAAGTTCCTTAAATTAACCTTTATATTATGCATCTTTGCAATAGATTAAATTATTATATAAAGTAGTAAATATAACTAATGCTTTGTGGCTAGCTGCTAAACTGATAAATCTGAAATTTATCCATCTGCCTTCTCTTTAATAAGAGGTTCTTTATTATTGGCAAGAATGCAAGCCATGCGTACAACTTTATCGACATTGGGAAACAAATCATGAGAAATATGTTGCAGAATCTTGAAGATTTTGATCCTTTGAATTGCTCGTTCGACGTGAATCCTCACGGATGCGATTGAGTATCCTTTCAAGACTTCTTCACGAGTAAATTGTGGGTTGAAAGCAAATGGTGGCATTACTAATGTGCACTGACGGATTGCAAGTTCTGTTTCAATAAGAGGGAACCCTTTGTCAGCCAATATTTCATCTCCTGGCTCAACCAATTTAATAAATCCGGAATGATTCGTGATGAAGCCATCCGATGATTTTCCACCATAGCATTTGGATACAAAACTTACAAATCCATTTGGACTTATGGCAACCAAAAATTTTACTGTAAATCCTCCCTTGTAACTGGAATACATTAAAACAAGTTGCTCTACTTCTGCTGGAGAATCACATCGAACTTCCGAACAGTCTATTATTGCTCTACAGTTCGGGTAATGATGAAAAGCGGCAGGCATCGTTTCTTTTATTGCCTCTTTTGACGGCCAAAAAATCCATGATTTTGTATTAATTAGCAGAGTTTCTAAAACACAGTAAAAAATTTTCGATGTCGAGTGTCCCGTAATTCCGAAGAAACATCCAATTGACGAAAACGTTAATCCCAATTTCATTTTCATCAAAAATAGCAGTAGTCGATTTTCCCGAGTAATCTTCTTGAAAAATGCTGGTTGACCATCTTTTCCTGCAACTATAAATCGAAGTAAAACTGAAAAAAATGAGAGACTTATTCCACCAAGCTGTCTCATTTCTTCATCACTTTTGATGCTTGCATATCCAAAGAAACCAAATTCTCTCCCTGGATTCACATCCTCACTAGCCTCATCAGTTTCACTGTCTTCTTTTTGTTCTTTTTCATTCGTCAAAGAAACATTTGTTGACGGTATAATTACTTTCTCAGCCTTCTGCTTTTCATTGTTGACTGTAATTAAAGTTTGTGTTGCAACTTCATTAACAGATTCATTCATGTTGCAAAACAGAACTGATGGCATGTGAGCTTCAGTTTGGGATGGTTCGTAAAAGTCAGTTTGGATTGATTGATGCTGAGATGATTGATCCACTATTGATGCTTCCTCTGGTCTTCACATTTTCATTGAAATTATTTTGTTCTTTCGACAACTCTTTCTACTTTTTACACATGTATCAATCAAGGTTTGTAAGACGATTCTTCCAATTTTAATACATACGTTTGGCCCTATCCTAGAGTGGTTGACTCAGTCATTCAAAATTTCAACAACTAATTTTTTCCGTGTGTGTGTCCTCGAGTGCAAACAAACACATTGTCATCCTTCAAATTCAATAAATGGAGTTCCCTAATTACTTTTAAGACTCATATTTAGAAACATTATCTCTTACGAAGTCATCTTGTGGAAAGTATTATACAAAAAGATTCAAACGGAAAAAAACATGTTTACAACCATCAGTGGCCTTATTAATTCTTTCCTTTTGCTCCCTTGTCTTTCTGGTCATAATGATGACGGTAAACATATTTTGCTTGGTTACACCTTTTTTGCATAATTTGCTACACAAGATAACTTGTTAGAAATTACGATTCTAAACATCTTTCTTGAAATTGTTATACTCAAACATAGAAATGCCTAGACTTCGTTGATGTTCTAAAAAAATCGGTTCTCAGTTAACTTTAGAAACTTTCTGAATAATTGCAGTCGTTGATATATTAATTACTTGGTTTATCTTTCACGAACATTTTCCTAATTCTGCCGGAAGTTACTTTTGTATAAACATAATGCATTTCAGAGTTAACATCTTTATAAAATGTCTAATTATTACCTATGTTAAAGTACAGACGATAAATAATTGCCAACCTGCCAACCGTCAGAATGTCAGAATAGGAAATTCTTTTATACGTTTTGACAACATTAGCCTCAATATTTTTTTAATTAGTCGCATGGATTCTTCGTGAGCCATGTTACATCTTCTACCAAATATGGATTTATTATTTTCAATCTAGGCAGAAAACCATTTTTGCCGCAAATGGCATAAGAACAATGTTTCCTGAATGTAAGTATAGAAGTGAAAACATTTTTAATGATCTTGTTTTTGTCAAAGTTCAGTTGAAACGTGTGATTGAGAATCAGTGCGAAGTGTCCAAAGCACATTTTATTTAAATAAAACTTAGATAGGAAAAGACCGCGAAAATAACAGTCAACAAGACATCAATATACAGGGTGTCCATGCCAGAGCTTACCGAAAATTATGCAACCCGTCTTACACGCCAATGCTATTCTTATGGCCGTGTACAGCGGGTTGCATACTTTTTGGTAAGCCCTGGCGTGTACACCCTGTATAACAGAGTAGCCATAGACAGGCCTGACGAGAGGGGGGGGGGGGGACGACGGGGACATCGTCCCTGCTCCCTCCCCCTTAGGCCGCCACTGATCGGGGCCCGTCATTCCTTGTCCCCGGGCCCGGTTTTCCTCTCCACGGGCCCAGATACCCCTTTCGATTCTCTAAATACGCGGATCATCTGTGTTGGACACCTTCCCCTTACTTGTTTTTCGCTAGATTTTTTTCTAAAAACGAAATGAAATTGAACGAAATTTTTGTTTAAGAAAAATAATAGTGAATTCACATAATTAAATGTTTCTTCTAAAAATTGAGTGAATTGCGAAGCAATATTCAACATGTGTCGAAAAACGAGATAAAAATGCGAAACTTTTGTTCTCTTTTTGAAAATGAAGTTGGAAGATATTTAATTTTTCCTTGGACAGTAAGATACGTTAGATTAAAAGAAACACTCAACTTTTTTGATACCAAAAACTTGTGAAACTGGGGGTGCGTCTGTACTTGTGGAAATAAAGAATATTTTTTAAGAAGGTTCACTGCAATTTAGGTGCATGAAAAAGTTTCGTTCTTTTCTGAACCTTAAGGATATTATTATTATTTTGCTTCTCCTTTTTTTTAATACAAATATTAGAAGAAGATTTATTTTTGTTCTTGGTGAGAAAAATGTTAAAATTCTTAAGTTTGATTCGTTAAAAAAAAATAGGAAATGACATTTCATTGTAATAGTTTTATTTCTGAAAATGTATCAAATTTCTAAGAGAATTTTATTTTGTTTCAGATATCGAAACTATAATTAAGGAACTTTTATTTTGTTACTGGAAAATATTTAAACTTGACTTTGGAAAACTAAACTCATTAGAAGGAACTTTCTCTTTTTTCTTAAAAACTTTCTCGGTTTCGACGGAAAAACTCGAATGATAATGCTCAAATCACTGTCCATCTGAGCGTAGAAATGACTCAAAATTTCAAGTTCATCACAATTACACAAGAGAAATTATTATTTCGACATGACTTTCATTTCAGGAGACATGGGCCAAAGAGATATAAAGTGTAAATACATTTATATCGAGGTAGGTGAATGTGTATACAAAATCCATGATTCGATGAATATTACTGAGTGTGGGATATAGAAATATTAATTACAAATGCAATAGAATATAATAACAAAATACACTAATCTAGAACCCACTATCTATAGGTTACCATCAGATCTAGATAAAACAATATTATACGCGTAGTGCGATTCAATTAAAACAAATTCTTCTAAACATTTTATTACTTTAAATTATTCACAAAGATATTCTGCCTTTCTCCATATGCCAATTTTTGAGATAGATTGCGATCGTCTACGAAACTGTTCGAAGCTATCCCTGGCGGACCGAACGAACGGAGCGGATACGCTACAGCGTATCCTTATAGTATCCACATCGTATCCTCTCCGTATCATGCAAGAAAAACTCATTAAAAAGGAAAGATTAACATTTCACATGTTGAAATTCGGATTCTACGTGAAATTTTGAGTTAAAAGGTCACAGAGTAATCGCAATAGTTTTTCTTGCAACATTAAAAACTTTTAATAAATATAATACTTATCGATGACGTGCGCTGAAGGCGACTTCAAACGCATCGTCATTCAGTAGCAGTTCATAGGCTTTATCCGTCGACGATGCGTTTGAAGTGGCCTTCAGCCCACGTTATCGATAAGTATATTATTTTTTTAAAGTTTTTAATGTTGCAAGAAAAACTATTGCGATTACTCCGTGACCTTTTAACGCAAAATTTCACGTAGAATCCGAATTTCAACATGTGAAATGTTAATCTTTCCTTTTTAATGAGTTTTTCTTGCATGATACGGAGAGGATACGATGTGGATACTATAAGGATACGCTGTAGCGTATCCGCTCCGTTCGTTCGGTCCGCCAGGGATGTGTGCCAAAATTTCTTTCCACGTATATCCACGCTCTTTCATCATTTTGCTTCTAAAAATGAAGCGTAATTAAAAGAGAGTCTATTTTTGTTTTGTTTTGCATATCAAAATTTCATATTATTCATATTTTGTATTATATAAAATTTCATATATTTTTTTATCATACGAGATATTTTCTTTGTCTCGTACAAGGGAACGAAAACTGAACATTTCTAATTATGTTTCTTTAACCAGAAGATATTTTCATTTGATTCACAAAAAACGAAACGTATTGCCAGAAGCTTTCATTTTCCTTACCTTTCCATAACCTTGTTATTGATGCTAAAAGCTGTTTGGAGACTTTAACTTTGTTAATAATACATTTGTTTTAATAACGAAAGGACAACATGAAAAATTTATTTTTGTTTAATATGAAATTAAACTTAGCGAAACGGACATTTCCGAAATACCCCTCAAACATTTTTAAACTTTTACGATATGTTCTCAAGATTTTGTATGTGTATTCACGTTTACCTCTGGTTACTCGAACTATTCTTCGACATTCGGATCCTTGAAAGTTTTTGAAGAAAATTGTATCATTTCGCATTTTATATAAACGAAGGTACAGAAAAATGTTCTTTAGTTCTAGTGATATCAATAATTGGAAAAACGATATAATTTCACAGAAAAAACAGAAGTTAATTTTTGTTGCCAGATTTTTTCTTGTTCTTCAAAAATTATTTGTCTGAAGGAATCGTTTTAACGAATCAAAATTTGTATTAATTATAAATGTACTCTATTATTTTCAGTGCTTTAAATTGAAGAATGAATCAACAAATTTATAAATTTTCAAAATTATATAATTTCACGCAATTTTAAGTTAGAAACATGAAAAATGGAAAAATTACAATTTTTTAAATTGAACACTTTTTAAATTAGAAGTAAAATTATTTTAATTTTAAATCGTTGTGAATGAATTATAATTATTCAACTTAAATAACGTAAAAGGTATAAGATGACATACTTCAGACCAAATAAAAAGACCTTGATATGTTGAGAAGATCCTTTAATCATCGACGTTTCGAGAGTCAAATGCTCTCCTCTTCAGGAAAACAGCAATCGAAGTCATATAAAAGTCCTTTATTTTTAAAAAATTGGCAGAAGCCAAAGTGTAGTAAAAAAAGATTCATGCTCTTACAAGATTTACAATTTTGTTCAATATTGTCCGTGATGGGATAATAATGGACCTTACTACTTTTTAACATCTTAAAGTTAAAATATTAAAAGTTCAGAACTAAATTGAGATCTGAATCTTGTAAGAGCATGGATCTTTTTTGACTACGACATTTTGGCTTCTGCCAATTTTTAAAAAATTCAGGACTTTTATATGACTTTGATTGCTGTTTAAAGTTTAAATAAACAATTCGACTTTGAATTGTTTAGTTTTGAATATTTTATTTATAATCGTTCATTTTGAATAGTCAAATATTGCTAAAAATTGAAAAAATTTCCTTTTTTCAAATTAAATGTGTTACAATGGAACATTTCAGACTGGAACAATATTCCAACAAGATTTTAAGTACAATAAAAGCATTTAAGGATGAGTCTATTAATTTTTAATTATTTAAAAATAGTTTATAAAGTGTCAATCGGAAGTTTACATTTAATTAACTAATAAGGCTTTTGAATTGAAACAGTTCAATGTTTAACGTCAAAATCTGTAAATTGTTTAATTTTATCAGATTCAGAATCGCCCTATAAAATCAATGAATTAGTGTTCAATTGCAAATACACGAACTATAGTTTAATTTTTTAAATCATTATTTAATTTATATTTACAGTAGATCAACTTGAAACATTTTTGTCAAAAAATTTCAGTTTCAAAAGATATTAATCTTGGATTGTGTATGTCTTCAAAACTGCATTTTAAAATTCTTTGAATTGAAAATGTAACCTTAAAAATAAAGATGTAAAATGGAAAACTTTGATCGTAAAAGATTTTAGAATTCCACTTTGTAAACTGAATGATTTCATAATTGAAATTGTTAACAACACAAGTTAGCATTTAAAAAAAAGCGTAAAATCAAACTTATTTTGAATTGCCCGCTCTCAAAAAATTCCGATCATCTCCTGGTTTCCCGAACGAGCGGCCACCCTGAGTTATGATATTTCAGAATATAATTATGCTTCTCGGATGAGAATACGTATTTCGAGCTTGGTAGCTTAACAATTTTTCTTAAAAGAAATAATTGAGATAATATAGAGTTCAATAATTCTGACATTGAAGTCTTTTAATTGACACAGTAAAAACTCTGGGATAAATTCTGTTGCACCTAATTTTAAGATGGGGTTCCATCTCGCTCGGAGTAGGGGAAAGTTGCCTAAGACGAGCCCCCTCCTAAGACGGGACACCATGAATATTTTTGTACAAAAGCAAAGATATTATAAACGTAGATGCGGTACGGGGTGTTAGAGTGGGGGAACCATATATATAGGACATCACATTTTCTGCCATATCGAGGTGCTGCCCTCACCGTACTACCAAGTCGAGCGCTTGTTTTCTCGTTCATAGTAAAATATGCTGGTAAAGCAGTTGAAAGCTATTTTAAGGTTAGAAAAGTTTGACATGTATCTCTTTCTCTTCATAAACACCGCACTTCGGAATATAATAATAAATAGCGCAATGTCAGAATGTCTAGGTACACCGAAAATGCATAATTATTTGGAAAAAATAATTGAAAATTAATAATGACAGAAGCACTGACATGATGGCAATAAATAAACTGAATTGTGAGAGTAATACTCTCAAAAAGATAATCATGTTTATATATTTGTATTATCTAATACGTTCATGTTTTTCTATATGTATATGATGTTTTAAATTATAATTTTTTGTACTTTAAAGTTTAAGTTTTATTACTACACTGAACACTGAATTGAAATAATCAAATATTTGTACCAAAGAAAAAACTTTTTTAATGTTTAATGTGTTTAAAAATTATTGTTTACATTTAAAAGAACAATCATTGAAAATAATTTATTTCTAGCTAAAAAATTTTGGATTGAAAATGTACATAGTATATATATATATTTTTTAATTACAAAAGAAGTTCTCCAAAAAGTGTTGATCTTAAAAAAATTAAAAAGAAACTTCAAGATAAATCAGTGCTGATTTGAATCCTGCAATGTTTGTTTGCAAAATTTTATTGGGTTCAAAGAAAATTTAGGGAGAAATTTTTTTTCCGTTTGAGTCGCACGTGTTTTTGCATGGATTTGTTTATACAATTTTTGTAGAATTATTTTTGTTTCAAATTCATACATTAATTAAAAAAAAACTTTAAATATTAAACAAAAACTTTTTTGATGAAAATATTCTATTATCGTATTTTTAATAAATAAGCAATATTTATTAAGAAACGATTTTTTAATTATTCAAATTCTGGAATTTTATAATTATGGAATATTATGGAATATATGGAATATATGGAAATTGCTGTAATTATAATTTAGACTCCTGGATCTTGTAAATTTTTTCTTACAGTTCACACTTTTTGTTATAATCTATAGGTTAGGTCAAAAATAACAAATTCTGAGATTCAAAATTGCTACAACGCGAAAAAGTCAAAAGTTTAAATTTGAACGTTGAAATGTGAAAATACTTTCTCACTTGAGTCGCTTCTTTTGAAAGCCGATCGTTTGCTTTCAGTTTTCTTTTCGAAATATATCTTGAATTTAACGCATTTTAAATTCAATGTTTTCAAATGCAATTTAGATTAAAGTATGTATACAAGTGTTTGTTATTAAAAATATAAATTAATCAAAGTATTTTACTTATTTTTCACAATTGTAATTTATAACCTTTAAAATTGAATAATTGCAGGTTAAAAATTAAAAAGTAGACTAATTTCAAACTTATAGTGTTTATATTATATATTTTGAACCATTTAGACCTCTGACCGTTTTTTAAGCTTTTGAAAACATTTTTGAAAACTTTTTTTAAACACTTTTTTGTATATAAGAAATAACATTCTTCCACCTAATAACTGCTTTAGAGTAGAAAGAAGTAAAAAGAAGCAAAATTATATAATCGGACTTTTTTATTTTGGATGTAATTTCTTAATAAAAAGGAGTTCTATTTACTCTACAAAATAGCTACAAAAATCAGCTTTTCACTGAAAAAATTGCTAAATATTTTTGTTTCGTATTAGGTCAAAAAATAAAAAATGTATGCACTTGGAATATCAAAAAGAAAGGTGTTTTTTATGCTATGATGTTCTTCAAAAGGCTACTCGCAATTTCAAAAATATTTAAAACCTTGATAGGTGTGACATTGTAAATTTTTAGTATTCAGTATATTGAATAATTAGAAATTTAAAGCTATTTAAATATATAAGAATTTTTGAATTGAAAGTTTGCGATAATTTTAGATTGAAACATTTCAATTGATTTAGTTACAAATTAAAATTGTTTAAAGTTCCAGGATTAGAAATGAACGTCTTTTAATACTTGAATCATTATTTTAGAATGACTAAAACCGTAGATAGTAGGACTATTGAAAATTAGGAGTGCTCGAAAGAACTGAGCAAATGTTTGTTTCAAAAGCTCTTAAAAAAGGTGCTTTTTCAAGTTTGATTTATTTTCTAATAATTTGGCTCCCCCACAAATTATTTTTGTTGTGAGAAAATAAAAAGGGATTTTTGACA
>CAKNXH010081315.1:0-81337 GCA_932178445.1 Andricus quercusramuli | reverse complement strand
AAAAATAACTAAGGTCTCACACAACCCCCTTTCCAGCCTGTCGTGGGGGCGGGAAGGCTCCCCTGGGACAGGGCACAAAAAATAACTAAGGTCTCACACAACAAACATTTTTTTCTGCGAGTGATAGTTTCCGAGAAAATCAATGATACAAAGATTTCCATCGTATCTCCATTGGTTTATAATATTAAAAAATTTTAAATTTTTGCACAACAAATTATTTATATATCACATGTTAATGACTGAGGGGTACATAATTTTGGTCACATCCAACCCCCTTTCTAAAGTCCCATTCCCTCTATTGACTGAATCATAAAAATCCTTTAAAGAAACCCCAAAAAAATTACAAAACATATAAAAATAGAAAAAAAATATGCTCTTTAAAATTCATCAACCTTCCCGTGGTGAAGAGCGTAAGTAGGTATCAAACCGAAAACAATGGAGATACGATGGAAATCTTTGTATCATTGATTTTCTCGGAAACTATCACTCGCAGAAAAAAATGTTTGTAACAAAAAATGTGCATTTCAATGAGATGTACAACTTTTGTTGGAGATATTTTTTCAAATTTTGCATATTAGTTAAGATAAACGCAAAAAACCATGATTTTGATGGGGTTTTCACGATTTCACCATGTAAATCGCCGAGTCGCCAATTTTCACTATCATTTTCGTAATTAGCACATCAAAATACATAAATATACAGAGTATGAAAGAAATCGTCGGTTTACGGCTTTCGGAAGTTTATCCCGAATTAGTCATTAGTTAAAGTAAATAAAAAATAAACAATACATTTCGGTAAGTAAAATTCTAATAATTGAGTAACATATGTCACTCAGAATATCCTGCCCATGATATCTGATTCTGAACGGGTTTTTTTTCCCCGCACTGTTCGGCAAGTTCACCTGATACTTGTTTCGTTGACTTTATTTTCATCAGTAATTAATAATGATTTTTCATGTTGAGTTTCAAGTTAAAATCACGACTCATATATTTAATTCTAGCAATTCTATTCCCCCGTATCACCGTACTATGCAAAACTTGAACATTTAACTGATGAAATAGTTGAAAATACTATTTACATGACTTTTTGCATGACTTTCAGTGATGTCGTCGAGGCCTGGCGGTGCCAGGCCACTTATTTATCACACGGAATTTTTGTCGCTAATTATCATTTAAAGAGCCATCTGCACAATATTGAGAATTTAATTTTAGGGACAGAATGAAACCCAACTTTCGGACAAGAAAATACCATGAACAGATATTTATGGAAATTAATGAAATATACAGTATAATATTCAAAATTTCCGGAATACAGTAAACTATTACTCGATATCCCGGATCGTATATTCATCTCTCTCAGAGTCTCAGAGACTCAGGCACTTGCAATAAATGGAACAATGGTCTATACTCTAATGAACAGTGGACCAGTGGTCGGTGAACTATTAGAGGACTTTTGTTAGTGAGCAGGTAAATACCTCGAACTTTGAAAAATAAATAATTTTGAAATTGGAAAATAGCCACGATTTTTCACAAAAGAGAAAAAAATAGGCATGTTTTGACTAATCTTGTCTACGTATGAACTTCTAAGGATTCTGATCTCAAACTTTGTAATACATATCGTTATAATAATAAATATATTGTTAATAAAATTAAGATATATATATCTTAATTTTAAGTACATACATTAAAGAGAAAACTAATCAAACACTAAAAAGTCGTGTTTTATTTTAAGCTTATTTACACACATGCAGACAAATCGCACGTTGAGGATGTATATAAAAATCAATTTTCCTCATATAAGTCAACTTTCCTGTTAGCTGAGAGTATTTACCGAATTACCTCTACCCTGTTAGCGAATTTCCGCTTAAAATTCTATTTGTTCCAATTTTTCAAATTAAAGTTTCGAGTTTTCACAGTTTTGACTTTTCACGCGGCATCTGTTGCACCTACAGATGTCCCTCTGCTATACAACGATAGAGCTCGAAAATTCTATCCAATGGTGGTATTAACTCAAAAATGAACTTTTTTGAGTTGTCACACTATTGTTCTTAACGTGCGAAATATGCACGCACCTTCACTATACAGGGTTATATAACCCATAACCCAGTAACTCACTGTAGGGGTAGTTTTTCGATTTTCAAGAGTTGAAGCGTTTTTGGGGTCGCTGAATGCGAATCTGGGCGTGGAATATTCCTATCATGTCACAGTTTCTCATAATTCAAGATTTAACTTCAAAATTTATGAATATTTACACTATCCTATCTTTAGCTTCACCGAGGAACAACGACGTGGACGTAATAGGACTATGTTCCATTTGGCGTGTCTGATTTGAGTGAGTCCCCTTGGCTCTCACTGTTTGGGGTGCTTGATTTGAGTGAGTTTCCTTGCTTCTCACTGTTTAGGGTGCTTGATTTGAGTGAGTCCCCTTGCCTCTCACTGTTTGGGGTGCTTGATTTGTGTGACACACACACACATATATATATATTCAAAAGTTTCTATGTATTTACCGCCAGGCCACTTTTTTTTAGGACTACACCACTGATGACTTTATATCAAAATACATAACTTTTTAATAAAGTAGTTGAATTTTCAACCAAAAACATGAATTTTCAACAGAAGAGTTGAATTTCCCACCAACAAAGATTTTTTAGTCACATTTTTCAATCATACAGTTGTATTTTTAAACCAAAAAATGATTTTTTTCAATGGATGAAATGAACTTTCAAATAAAAAAGAACACCTTCGAACAAGAGTTGAATGCCCAAGCCAAAAGAATGGATTTTAGCAAAAAAGTTACTTTTCAACCAAATATTTGAACTTCTACGTAAATAGTTTAATTTTGAACAGAATACATGAATTTTTAACCAAATAATTGAATTGTTCGCATTGTACCTGAAACAAATCAAATAGTTGTTGATACTGAATGAAATATAGTGATCTCCAAAATATACGCAAAACCTAAAGTCAGCATACTACTTCAAATTTTTAAAAGAAAGATTACTAGAATAAGTATAGCTTCAATAACTATTTAAAATAGTACAGTTGAACATGTAAACTGTATGACTAACTAATTTTCATAGTAAACAAAGAATTGTGAGTTTGACTTTTGCGAGTGAGTTCGATATCCTTTTTCGCATTGCAATAAGCACAGCGCGAGATTGTTAGCCTTACTATTTGAAATTGTAAGTAAGTTCAGTTGGCAACATCTAGAAACGTGTAGGCCCCCACCGCAAAATTGTTTAGGCCATCAGTTTGAAATTAAAATATAAGGACGACTTATAACTTGCTTATCAGTAAAACCAGAGTAAAACAACAGATTTTCGCTTCTCAATCTATAAGACAGACCGCACAAAATGGCCGTAGCTAGGGCAGGGGGGGGGCACTGTGGAGCAATGCCCTACCTTAAAAAATACAATTGACCGGATCAGATCAAATAAAATTTTTACTTCCGCCCTACCTGTAACCACCGCTGCCCTACCTTAAATTCAACTTTAGCAACGGCCCTGCCGCCCACTGACATTTGACAAAATGAAATAAATTGTCGGAAACTATTTCATAATGTTTTCTCTTTTATCATAATATGAGCTGAGATAATTATTGCAAATAAACATATTGAATAACTCTACTTTATGCTTCCCCTGGCGGACCGGCCGAACGCACCCTGGCGGACCGAACGAACGGAGCGGATACGCTACAGCGTATCCTTATAGTATCCACATCGTATCCTCTCCGTATCATGCAAGAAAAACTCATTAAAAAAGAAAGATTAACATTTCACTTATTGGAATTCGGATTCTACGTGAAATTTGTAGTTAAAAGGTCACAGAGTTGGTCGCAATAGTTTTTCTTGCAACATTAAAAACTTTTAATAAATATAATACTTATCGATGACGTGCGCTGAAGGCGACTTCAAACGCATCGTCATTCAGTAGCAGTTCATAGGCTTTATCCGTCGACGATGCGTTTGAAGTTGCCTGCAGCCCACGTTATCGATAAGTATTATATTTTTTGAAAGTTTTTAATGTTGCAAGAAAAACTATTGCGATTACTCCGTGACCTTTTAACGCAAAATTTCACGTAGAATCCGAATTTCAATAAGTAAAATGTTCATCTTCCTTTTTTAATGTGTTTTTCTTGCATGATACGGAGAGGATACGATGTGGATACTATAGGGATACGCTGTAGCGTATCCGCTCCGTTCGTTCGGTCCGCCAGGGCAAACATTACGCTACAGCGTAACGGTAAAGTAATGGTAAAGTAATGGTAAAGTAATATGGCATAATAATTGATAAAAGAAACAAAATTAATATGTAAACTGTTGCAATTATAATAAAACGTTGAAATTTACGTTAAATGGCCATGTCGTAATTGCAACAAGTTGCTTTTGCAGCGTTAAAAAATAAAAAAACATAGTGACTGTCATTGCAGTCCAGCCCCTGCATATTGGCAACCCGTTAACGGGGCTTCAAGTGGGTTGCCAGTCTGCAGGGGCCTGCCCTGAATGACAGCCACTTTGTTTTTTTAGTTTTTAACGATGAGAAAGCAAGTTGTTGCAATGACGGCATGACCATTTAACGTAAATTTTAACGCTTTATTATAATTGCAACAGTTTACATATTAATTTTGTTTATTTTATCAATTATAATGCCATATTACTTTACCATTACTTTACCATTACTTTACCATTACTTTACCGTTACGCTGTAGCGTAATGTTTGCGTTCGATCGGTCCGCCAGGGTCAATACTGTTTTTTTTGTTTTGTACCAAATTTTCAGAATATAAAAATATTCTGAAGAATTATATATAACAAAAAAAACTTTTTTTTTACATTAGTTCTATCATGGAATTTTCTGCTTATGATATTTTTAATTTCTTATAACACTAAAGATGATTATGATCGTACTTGATTAAGCCACCTAGGTTCTAATATTATATTATTTGGGAGAATTTTTTTTTAGTAGAATAATGCATTGTTTTCGACATATCATTTTTTGAACAATAATTAAAAAATAATTTTTAATAAAATTTTAGTTCAAATTAATTTCCAATTTTAACGCCGTAATAATTTTTTCAACCATTTCACATTGATATTTGTAGAAATTACTACCATTTGTTGAAAAAAACGTATTTTCTCATTTTTTCAGATTTTTAACAACAATAAAATCTACACGGAAAAAATTAGTTGTTGAAATTTTGAATGATTGTGTCAACCACTCTAGGGTGGGGATAAACGTATGTCATGAATTGGAAGAATCGTCTTAGAAACTTTGATTGATACATGTTTAAAAAGTAGAAAGAGTTGTCGAAAGTACAAAATAATTTCAATGAAAATGTGAAGACCAGAGGAATAGAGTTCTTGAAACACTGATACACTAATGCTTCGAAGCCAGTCAATGAAACTTTCGATGACTCCTAACGAGCTTTTAGAAAACAGTTTAGCCAAGTTAAAAAAATATATATTTCGCGGTTATTTTATTTGCGCCTACCCCGAAAGGGAAATGGATTAATGGTATACATATTTACTATATTGTTATTCACATAGACTCACGCTCGATTTATATTTATTTTTACAGATACGCACGAACCTATGAAGAATCGAAACCAATTTTTCGGCGGGATTCGAACTACCTAACACCTATATTTATGACGCATCGAACGCAACTTATCCCTAACAACTAGATCCCACGGCTAACTTAACACATTGAATATTTTGCACAAAACCCAGTGAAGAGCCAAATTTAAATCCGCGCTCATTTGTTCATTACCGGTGACTACTTGACTACTTGTTAACACAAGCATCCAATGTGACTATACATTGTGAATATATAGATATGTAGAAGACAGTCCACGAATTCTTCGACAACTTATAAATTAGTTATTCGTTTCTGTGCTAGAGTTATTGTATTTCAAATCTTTTTGGATCAGGAGGACTTTTTATGAAAAATTGAATGCTTGTCTAGAACTTTGTCAAAATCTGCTGAAAAAAATTCGAAAACTGATCTTCCTAGATTTTATTCCAATAACTCGATGACTTTTTTCACTTTTTCGATGAAGTCTGTGGTTCTTTAATGACAATTATACGAGATTCTAAAAAAAAGTGGCCCATCCTAGAATGGTTGACTAATAGTCAAGTAAAGTTTCAACAATTTATTTTTTCCGTGTACCATACTACTGTGATATCGCGATCTTTAATATCAATTTCTCGGAACCCGTGTGGAAATCTGCCCAATTAAGCCCAGTTAATAAGTGGGCGCCAACTGGGTCCCAGCTGGGCGTCCCGGGTAAAAAGTTTAATTAATTAAAGCGAGTTATATTAATTATACGACAGGCGGAAGGCAATCTCCCACTAATATTATACATTTTTTAGTTATTCCGATTTCTCAATTATGAAAATTTGAGCCAATAAAACCAAAGAATATTTACGTCCTGTTTGGACTTATACCGGGTATACCCACGTTGCTCCCATTTAGTGTGCGCCGCCGTAGAAAACAAGTCGGGTCCCATATGGAAATGTCAGTCGCTGTCAGTTACTATTAGTAAATTTAGTTTTTACAGACAATGGGCGAATTAAGTAAAAAAAGGTGTGCAAATAATAAATTACGTTTACGTGTGAGAAAACATCGAGCGATCAGTGGAGTTATAATAAGGAGTAAATTTGAAGACATTGAAGAAGACTCGAGTGACGATAGTGATGAGCATGGTAAGTTACGAAAATCATAGCATTGACTCTTAGATTTCAAAAATGATTAATTATCTGGTTCAAAAATACCTTTCATCTCTATATGTGACATTGCATATTTAATAAAGCTAAAAATTTTGTTAATGCTGAATTACTCGCATTCTAACCTCAAAATTACACAGCCTAATTTTATACTCAATAAATACTAGAATTCAATTTTGTTATGAGACGACTTATCTTTTTTCAATTAAGTATGTCTGCCAGAGTAAACAATTATCTAATCCTAATACTTTTTGCCTCAAACGAATTTTTAGAATTCTACCTCAGCAATGAAAAAGTCAATTTTTTAAAATAAAACCCTCACAGAAAAAACTGAAGTTAAATTTTGTTGCAGATAAAATGTTCAGCTGTTAAAGATTACATGCTATACGATGGAATAAAAACTGTCGTCTGCTACGTCCTTCGCAGCAATTGAAAAACGGCAAAGTATATACGTGAAAAGCTATACATAAATCAGGACACTAGATTTAGAACAACTTTTTACTTACCTAATTGTTATTTTAAAAATAATTAGACTTTCATATATACTTCCTGCCACAGTCGGTATTGTAGGTTAGGAACACATCCATAGCAGAAGACGCTTTTTGTCACTGACAAACAGCTGACAAATTATCCCGAGATGGTTTAAAAACACAGAATTATCTCAATTTCGTGTAAAGTTTATTCGACAGGGTTAATTTGTGTTGCAGTGAAACTTTCGTCGGAAATCGATGTAAAGTTTATCTTCCGTTTTTTCTGTGCTTCTTTTACTAATTGGGCGTAAAAAGTATTTCCCAGCTGGGACCCACCTGGTTACCCCAATCTGGGTATTAGTTGGTCTGAGCGTTACAACCCAGAGAACAGCCCACCTGGGCGAGACTGGGGTTTCCAGTTGGGACCCAACTGGAACTTGGGCAATTTGGCTGGGACCCAGTCTGGCCCCAGTAGACTTTTCCACACGGGAACCGGATATTTTTTCTTGCATTAAACAGTTTTTATTCTAATTCAGCGTACCCATATCTCATGAGAAAAATTGTATTTTAGCAAAAAATTTAAATTTGAATCACTGTTCAACGTTTGACTCATCTTAAAATAACGATTTCGACTTTGCATTTGATATATTATTACGAAGTTTAAACTATTTTTAATTTATATATCAGTAATGTAAATGAATGTTTCGTTTAAAATAAAGTAAGATGATGATAAAATCAAATTAAAAAATTCCAAATTTTAATCATTTTATAATAATAAATATAAATTACTAATAATATATTTACTGTGTGAGTTAATACTTCTAAGTAAAATATTTTTCCCAAGCTCGTTACAAAATATTAGATATCATTTGTTATCTAAGTTTGTCAGAAAAATCTAAACGATTAGTTTCTCGTAGTTCTCTTATCTTAAGATCACTCACTCCTCTAGCATTCCAAAAACCCAGCCTCCATTCATCGCCCGAAACTCAACCTTTATGTTTACCGTGTGCATGCTTTTCGTCAATCATAGTTTCAGTCCATTCCGAGACTGTAACAAGTAGTAAACCACTGTCTCATGGATATGCGCCGAATCTCCGCAGGGTACTGGCGTAGTACAGTCTACAATGTAGACTGTACTACACCAGTATTATATTATAATATTATATTATATTATTAATTTATTATTATTCATTTTATTTTTATTTATTCATTATTATTATATTATTATATATTATTATTGAATTAAATTAATATTATAATATTATAATATTATATTATTATTACTCCGCCCGGGTCCGGCACAAGATCGTGAGACAATAGTGGTGCATAACGACCCAGATAACAAGGCATGCGGACGCACATAGGCGCATGGCGTGCAAGCACGATGTGTCGGCAACGATGGAAGCACAGTGACAGCACGTTCTGAGGGTAATAAGTAATCCCGCATAGTGCCCGCACACGGTCTGCATGAAATGCAGCACAGCGTGCGTCTATCATGCTCGTCAGGTACTTACGGCAAAATGTCGGCATATAGCGTGCGGTGAAGAGTGCGGCATAAAAAGCGCATTATTACTAAAAACATAATGTAGCAGTTGTTTAAAAATAAAACCCTCATCAAATTCGCTTCATGCTCTAAATTTTTGTTTCTCCAAGTTTATTTACAGACAAAATGTAAAAATAAAAGTGAATAATTATTTTTGTTCAAATTAAATAAACATTTTTTCTTGGGTTTTGGTTCGGAAAATTAGCTTGGAGGCAAATAGTTGTCTATCAGGGGATACGAGATGATCGTCGGCCTCGTTGGATTTTGTTCGTATAACGAGCAATTTTTGAAACGAGTTTCTCTTATATTCATTTGTCTTTTTTCATTTAATTTCATCTCAAAAATCGAACCATTTCTCGTTAGGTGTGATATGATCGGTTAGTGTCAACAGAATAAAAATGGCATCGAACGATTTCGAAAGAGAAATTCGAAAAATTGGAAAAAGACCTGCAGCAGCTGATCACTCTGAGGAGAGCTCATATGAAGATTATTAAATAATATGAAAATCACTTGTACCTTGTCTATTACAATAGTTAATCTAAACGGTGTCAAATTGTTCACAAAATTTAAGATATAAAGAAGCCTATTACCTATGGTTATTTTTTCTTTCAATTTCATTTTGATGCCAATCTGATATAATACTAAGTTGGAATCTTAGTTTGACAAAAAATACAGAGCCGTTCTCAATAGGAGCAACTTGTTTTAATTTTAGATAATTGAATTACAATTTGTCCAAATAAAATACTTTTGATCGAATACCTATAATTTAACTTCGCACGATGTATTTAAATTAATTCTTATTATTATAAAATTAAATTATCAAATAGTCTTGTATGATACGAGATGCTTGCTTTAACGATGCGAAGTGAGACAAGAATTTGTTTTAAGAAAAAACGAACGTCTTTTTCGTATGTTGGAAGTTCTCGCAATTTTGATCGTTGTGCATTTCTATACGAGACAATGGTTTGCCGTGTTATGTCATAACACGGCGAACCATTGTCTCACGATCTCGTGCCGGACCTGGACGGAGTAATGGCACGATACTGGTGTCGTAGAAATTTTAAGAAATGGTAAACTGCTGTCCCAAAGTTTTTTACTGGATCTCGGCGGAGTACTGGCATGATACTGTTGTAACACAGACTATAAGAAACGGCAAACTATTGTGTCACGACTTTGTGCCGGGCCGGGCGAAGACGGAGTAATAGCACGATACTGGTGTCGTACAAATTTTAACATATGGCGCACTGTTGTCCCATGTCTTTTTGCCGAATCTCGGTCGAGAACAGGCATAAGAAAGTACAAACCATTATCTCACGATTTTATGCCAGGCCTGGGCGCAGTAATGGCACGATACTGGTGCCATAATCATTTTTAAAAAAACGATCCGAAATTTTTGACCCATATTTGAACTAAGAATATATTCCATTCAAATGAATTTATCCTTGATTTCACACTTGAATTTTAATGCACGTAATTTGGCGGTGGTATCTTATATAAATCGAATCGCATTCCACTATAGTTTTCTTGTTTATATATCTGACAATTTTACGTTGTAAACATTCCTTACTGTTTATGAAGTGGAGATGAGATCTATCATTCTATAAATTCCTAATTAAGATTTCATCTGTTTAGCTATATTGGTATGTTATGTACCTAGGGGAAGAAAAAGTGCCTCTCCCCATGGCGCATACGATAATTTTTATAACAAATGGATGATTTCAGACATTTCTTGAAATACAGTCATGATTTTAGTCCACATGAGATTTTGAACAAAGAAGCATGAAATTTATGTTAACTTATTTCAAAATGTCAAAAATTCAATACCAAATTGCCGGAAATTTTTGGTAATTTACGGTAATTTTAGAGGTAAATTATGGTAACTTACCATAAATTGCCCAAAAATCAATTTTAAAATGTCTATAAATTTGCAGAATTTTATGAAAAATTTTCGGTCCTTTATGTTAATTTTACAGGCGAATATGCAAACTTACCATAAATTACCAAAAATTTATTTGTAAGAATTTCCATACATTTCCGGAAATTTGTGAAAATTTTCGGTCATTTATGGTTGTTTTACCTGTAAATATGGTAACAACATGAATTACTCAAAATTAATGTTTACAAATTTCCGGAAATTAAAAAATTTCCAGTCATTTATGGTAATTTCACAGGTAAATATCGTTACTTACCACAAATTACCCAAATTCGTTTTTAAGCATTTCCTGAAATTTCCTGAAATTCATGAAAATATTCGGTACTTTGCGGTAATTTTACCGGTAAATATGGTTACTTACCATAAATGACCCAAAATTCATTTTTATAAATTTCCATAAATTTCCGGAAATTTCTTAACATTTTCGGCGATTTATGGTAATTTTACAGGTAATGTGGGATTGATGGGTTGGTGTTTGTGATAAGAACGAGTAATCAGTTTCGAATAAAAGGAAATTCTATTTTAACAAAAAATCAAAATACAAGGCTGAAAAGCGTACATGTGCCCAATGCAGAGGCTCCCGAATAACTGACGCTACTTGACCTTGTCGCTCAGGGCCTTGGGACCTTCCACCCCCATTTCCCTCCATTTGACGGATTTCTCTCAAAGTCCAGTTCGAAGCTGACCAACATCTGTTGACAACATGCAGACACGCTGCTTTCCTTCTCTGAGAAATTAATATACGAAAAGTATAGGCACTTAGCACCCATGCGCTTTCCACACCCCACACTCGGCCGTTCCTGACCTATCGTCTGTCCTCAGGCGACTAACAATTTTCTTGATACGTAAAACTAACCCAATCACTCATCCCGTGCACCTACTTTACGTTCTTTTCATCTGGATATACAAAATTCCAACAATAAAGTTGACACGTAAATTGGAAAAAGATCGAAACAATCTATAAAACTCACACAAAATACCAAAGTACACTGTTAGAAATGTTTGCAATTTTAGTATACACGGGCTTATTAAAGTTCCTATATGTTTACTAAATTCATGACACTTTGTAATTTTAGTATACTTACGTATACCAAATTTATTTCATGAGGTTATATGTATACTAAATTTATTAAGTGTAGAGTAAGTTTCTTTAACGTATATGAATTTAATAGTTTCTGTATACTAAAATTCAAATACGTGTTTACGATATTCAGCTGCGCAAGCGCGTTTCGATTTACGCGAGTCGGCCAACGTGACCGGTGGCAGGCTCGTATACCGCTGCATTTGTTTGAGTTCTCCGTAATGCTAAAAGGTTCGGCTTCTTTCTGCGAGGATCTGCAAAGTTTTCTCTTTAAAAGGTATATTCAATTTATCAACTTAAATGTAACTTAACGATATGATTATTTGAAAATTAAAATTTTGTTCTTTAATTTCATTTTTCATCTGCTCATGTTTACAGCTGATGAAGACGGAACCCGCGCGAAACGGAACGCGAATACTGAATTTAGTGTATGCGTATACCAAATTTCGTATACATGTATGCTGGATTTAGTATACGCGTATACTAAATTTCATATACGTGCATACTAAAATCAGTATATGCATATACTAAATTTACTGTACGCTGGTATACTAAATTTAATTTCATGTTGTGCATTCTTGCTTCCATTACATGTATACTAAATCTAGAACAGATTTTTCTAACAGTGTAGCACAATACCAATAGATGAGGAAATTTATAAAAACGTTCAAACCACACCAAATTGACAATATTATTAATCAGATTATATAGTCCACAGAATAAAAAAAGACCTACACTCTAAGCAAATCTGCCATACTGCATACTTGCATACAAATACATTGAGTAGTTTCGCAAATATCGCGCACCATATTACGAAGTTTTGCGCTTTCCGCAATCATTTCCGCGCACAGCACTACGACACTACACTTATTCTTGATCGTCTTCCTGAGGGACGTCCTCCTCGACCTCACTGTCCGAAGACAGGTCGTCGGTGAAGCCTTGCCACGGCTTCATGAAGTCTGCTGCTGTTACTGTCTGCTGCGGTCCTTCTCCATCGCCAATCTTCTCGACCACGTATCTGTCCGTTGACTTCGGCTCGACCACTCTGTATGGACCAAGAAACTTGATTGCCAGTTTCAGTCCTGGCCCCTTTAGCGTCCTTTTTATCGCCACGATATCTCCAGCGTTGTACTTCGGTGCAATACAACGCTTCTTGTTGTAACTGCGCTTGTTTTCGTCTTGGACTTTCTCGATTTGCTTGCGCACAGATTCCCTCGCCTTTTCTCTACTTTTCTGAAACTCGCCAAGTTGAAATTCTTCAATCATGTCCATGATATTTTGGTCCTCTTGCATTCTAAGCTTCGTTCCAAACAATAGCTCATATGGTGACGTACCGATAGAACTTTGAAATGTACCGTTCAGCGCGTGTTGAGACCGGCGTAAGAATTTATACCATTTCCATGGTTCATGGATTGAAATTTTTGCTAAAACTGCTTCCACAGTAGCGTTTACGCGCTCCACTTGTCCATTTCCTCTTGGCATACCCGTTGCAATCAAGTAATGTTGAATTTCTTCTTTATTGCAAAACTCCTTTAAATCATTAGAAGTAAAAGCTGTGCCGCGATCCGTGAAGATGCGGTATGGACTTCCGAAATGTTGCTGCAAAATTTTCAATTTATCTAGCACCTCTGCTGTACCTGTCGATTTTGTTGCAAAAATCCACGTATACTTTGAAAAAGCATCAACAATTACAAGCAAATGCTTACTCGTCGATGGCAGCGTTCCGACGTGATCCAAATGAATGGTATGCAACGGCGTTCCCCCCTTCGGTATTGGGTTGAGCAAACCCTCAGCCTTTCCTTGTTTCCTTGATGCCAGAATACACGTGAGGCAGTTATTTATATAACTCTTCACATGCTTCTCCATGTTGTTAAAAAAGTAGTTTCGGTTGATTTGCTCGATCGTTTTTCGTGACGCGAAATGTCTAACTTCGTGTGATCGTTTTCCCTTCGGCACAACGAGCTTGCGCTGACCATTCTGCATCACAAAAATTAAACTATTTTCGAGAACGTAGTCCTCGTACTCGCCGTTTTCTAAAAGCTTGCGTATAGCTTTCAGGTTTGCATCGAGCTTCTGTGCCCTTTCTAATCTTTCCAAGAAGGGATCGCCTACGAGAAAATGCTATCCTTCCTGCTCAACGCGTCCACACGCTGCATACGCTGTCCTGGTCGGTGCTCGATCTCATAATCGAGCATCTGCATATACATGACAGATCGCGCAAGTCGCGGTTTCAAATCCTTATTGTTCAACGTCATCTGAAATGCCACACAATCAGTCACGATTTTAAATTTAATTCCCTCGAGGTAAATACGGAATTTTTCCAATGCCCTAACAATCGCAAGCGACTCGAGCTCGTAACTGTGATATCTAGCCTCAGTGTCCGTCGTTTTTCTGCCCATATAATACACTGGATGCATGCGCTTGTCGTCTGGGTACTTCTGCATAAGAAGAGCTGCGTAGCCGTCCTTGGACGCATCCGTGTGCACTTCTGTCCGTCTTGTTGGATCGTACACCTGCAGTATTGGTTCGCTAGCAAGCGCGTCTTTTAAAGTAATAATTGCGTTTTCCTGCCTTTCACCGAAAACAAATTTCGCGTTTTTTTTTTCATTAAATCGCTCAAGGGCTTCGCGATTTGAGCATATGCACGTATGAACTTACGAAAATATCCTGCGAGTCCCAGAAACCTTTGCACTTGCTTCGCGGTTTTCAATGGAGGATAATTCATAAGTGCTTCCACCTTCTCTGGCGACGGTGAAATTTTTCCGTTTTCTATTACGTAGCCTAAAAACTCGATATAAAACGGTAATTTTTTCTCGTATCAACTTTTCAAAAATTTTAGTGATGTACTCTTGAAAAATTACGGGCGAATTACAATACCCGAACGGAGATTTTTGCGGTATGTACTGGCCCCATGGTGTGACAAAAGCCAGGTACTTTTGGCTATCGTTTTCAACGTCCAAATGAAAAAATCCGTCTACTAAATCTAAAGTAGAATGCACCTATGATTTCCCGGTAGCATCGACTGCGTCCTCAATAATGGGCAAAGGGTAATGCTCCTTTTCGACAACATCGTTCAATCGCTTATAATTTATGCAGACTCGCATTCTGCCGTCCTTTTTCCTTGCTACGACGATCGGACTCGCGTATTCTGATGTGCCCTTCCGTATGACTCCTTTTTCCAGCCATTCGTCAATCTGCTTTTTGACCTCGATTTCTTCACCCGGTGATAAGCGATGAGGCCGCGAGCTAATCGGCTACGTTCCTTTCACATTAATTTTTAATTTTACCCGCGCCGCTGTTGATTCTGACGGTACATAATTTTCAATCATTTTTCTTACCGTATTCTGTGTTCTTTAGGAACCGTACTGACTAACGTACCAATTTCATCTACAGCTTCTTCTCGAAGGAGCTGCACATAATCATGTCCGATAATCGGCTTCAGGATCGGACCGTCTCGATTTAACTCGATCTTAGCAGCGTCGAGTAGGGGATCGCCTAGCAAAATAGGCGATGGCACACTTTGTTCCGGCACTACTAAGTACTCTAAGTCGTAAATTACCCCAGCTATGGTAGTCGGAATCGACACATTGCCCAGGATGTGGATAGGACCTCCAGCCGACAGCAGACACACACTTTCGCCCGTCAATTCGTAAGAATTGGCCGCGTTCACTTTTTTGAAAACGTCTTCACGCATCACGTGTTTGTCCGCACCACTGTTTAATTGACACTTGATCGATACTCCCTCAATCGCAGCTTGAAAGCGAATTCTATTGCCGCAATCGAGAGAAACTGGGTTGGCTTTCGGTGTTTTCGACTATTCCGCGCTCGATTTGCTGCTCGTCAGCTTGGTCGATTCGGAACAGTTTCGCGATATGTGGCCCGGTTTACCACAGTTGTAACATACAAAGGAATCCCTGCCTTTTGTCTTCCCATCCTCGGAATCTCCGTCCTTATTATCTGGGCAATCGGCTCATAGATGACCCGGCTGCTTACAGATGTAGCACGTTCATGTGCTCTTCATGCCCTTACGTCCCCTCACTGCGTGATATTTACTCTCGCGTTCGTGCATTTCCAATAAATCAATCAACTGCTTCTTTGATCCCGCACTTGCAAGTGACATTCGCGATTGCGTATTTTCGGTCACCCCCTCAATTATATATTGTCGCACGTCGTCAGATAAGATACCCCCTTGAGTCCCTATGCACTCCATTGCCTGTACATACGACAGCACCGACTCTTTCTTCTTCTTTCTTCTCCGACGTAATGCATTGTGTACATCCGAAATCTTTACGCGCTTGAATTACTCTCCCCTCAAACCCTCGCGCAAACTTTCCCAATCACGCAGACCCCGTTGCATACTTAACCAAGACTTCGCCGGCCTGTTCAGTGCTTTCTTCGCTGCTAAAAATTTGTCTTGTGGTCTCCACTTGTAAATCAGCGCTTCATCGTCTACCTGTTCGAACCAATTTTCAATATTGATCGTCATATCGTCTAGATTGTATTTTGGCAATATGTCCGTCAAACAAAATGCAACTCGCCCGTTCCGTCCAGCAGCTTGAATGGATTCAATGCTAGCATCTGTCACGATAACATTCGATGCAAGCGCGACGGTCGCATGCGCAATCCTCTTTTCCTCTGCTTTTCCTTCCTCCATCCTTACTCGCCGAGCTACTTCCTGCTCCACTCGCAAGAGTTCGGTTTCGCGCTCAGCCTCAGCGTTTTCTCGCTCTACCCGTTGCAGTTCAGCTTCCTGCTGTGCAACTACAGTCGCCCGTGCAGCCTCTGCTGCAACTCGTTGATTTTCTTGAACGGCCGCACTGCTTTTTGCCGCTCTTGTTCCCAGAGAGCCTTCTGCTGGTAATAGGTAGTCTGCATATCCGTCATTTGACGATGCATCTGGTCCATCATTTTTTGCAATTCCTGCACTTGCCGTTTAGCCGCTTCACACCGCTGCTGTTCCTTTTGAAACTCCATCTCATAAACCGATTTTGCCACTATAACTCGACGTAACGGCTGTAAACGCGAAGGTTGTAGCAAAACGCGTTTTTTCTTGAAAGGGACTTTCACGATTTTCTTAACTGCAGTATCTTTTAGCGCACACGCGTTCTTTCCGCTCGTACCCTCCACTTTGACAGGAACCCAACAAAGAATCGACATTCACGACGCACAAAGCACAAAAAGGTCAACGCTCCAAAACTCTAGCAACGTAAACGAGTCAATATCCAAGTTCCAATATATCCAATATGCAAGTTATACAAAGCTGGTATAACGCACAAAGCCGCACAAAGCAAATGTATCCTGGACCACTTTCACTTCACTCAGAATTTCACAGATCACTTCCTAATCACTCGTATCACTGTGAGGACGAGCCCCCATCTGTGGGATTGATGTTAGGGTTGGTCTTTGTGATAAGAACGAGTAATCAGTTTCGAATAAAAGGAAATTCTATTTTAACATAAAAATCAAAATACAAGGCCGAAAAGCATACATGTGCACAATGCAGAGGCTCCCGAATAACTGACGCTACTTGCCCTTGTAGCTCAGGGCCTTGGGACCTTCCACCCCCATTTCGCTCCATTTGACGGATTTCTCTCAAAGTCCAGTTTGAAGCTGACCAACATCTGTTGACAACATGCAGACACGCTGCTTTCCTTCTCTGAGAAATGAATATACGAAAAGTAAAGGCACTTAGCACCCATGTGCTTTCCACACCCCACAGTAAATATCGTAACTTACCATAAATTATCCAAAATTCATTTTCTTAAATTTCCGGAAAATTATGAAAATTTTCGATAATTTACGGTAATTTTACCGTAAATATGGTAACTTAACATAAAGAACTACAAAATTCTATTATCTGCAACCAAAATTTCCACACAGTTTTCAGACGTCTCTTTTCAGTCCCTACACGGAAAAAATTAGTTGTTGAAATTTTGAATGACTGAGTCAACCACTCTAGGATAGGGCTATATTATTATCGAAAAAAAATTTGCGGCGGGATTCGAACTACCTAACACCTATGTCTCCCTCGTGAAAAGAAAGACCAACTTTAGATCACAGTATAGGCAGGTATATTCTTGTCCCGGCAGTTTGAACCCCCAATATCCCCTCATTATTAGGCTCATCACGAGTCATAGATTGTAAAGGAGGCGCTCTTTCTTATAAGTTTCAACAGAAAGAGATGACGAGATGGAAGGAGGGACAGAGTTCCATAAATATAACGGCAACTGGTTGAAGCCTTCTAGACCTCGTAAATAATAATAAATCATCTCAGGTTCTTTGGGACTTTTAGGTATAGCTAGTGTGTAGATATAGGCAGCTATCCTTATTTAACAGAGAGAGTGGTGTCTATTTGAATGCCCTAAAATTGATCCAGGTATAGGCTGAAAGGTAAGAGACCAGAAAACGACCAAACGTGGTTTGAACCTGGTCTAAATGTGATCTAAAGTTGGTCTTTCTATTCACGAGGGCTATGACGCATCGGACGCAACTTATCGCTAACAACTAGACCCCACGGCTAACTTAACACATTGAATATTTTGCACAAATCCCAGTGAAGAGCCCAATTTGAATCCGCACTCATTTGTTCATTGCCAGTGACCGCGACTTCATTCAGACTTATACATACACCACTTTACCTGAGCGTCACTACGTGTTAACACAAGCATCCAATTTGACTGTACATTGTGAATAAATAGATATGTAGAAGACAGTCAACGAATTCTTCGACAACCTATAAATCAGTTATTCGTTTCTGTGCTAGAGTTCTTGTATTTCAAATCTTTTGGAATCTGGAGGACTTTTTATGAAAAATTGAATGCTTGTCTAGAACTTTGTCAAAATCTGCTGAATAAAAATTCGAAAACTTATCTTCCTAAATTGTTTTCCAATAATTCGATGACTTTTTTCACTATCTCGATGAAGTCTGCGGTTCTTTAATCAAAATTATACGAGATTCTAAAAAAAAGTTGTCCATCCTAGAATGATTGAATAGTCAAGTAAAGTTTCGACAACTAATTTTTTCCGTGTAGGGAGTAAAAAGTAGAGCTTTATAGCTGCATAGGAATCGATAAGGGCTGAAATCATGCATGTGTCATAAAAAATAATTTTAAATAACACCAATTGTTAAAGAATAGGTGTTATTTTTAATGTGCAGAACGTTTTTCTTTTTTTAATGCATCACAGGAAAGAAAATGCCGTTTATTATCTTCGCTAAGAATCAAAATATGTATTAATATGTATTCAATTTATGTATTTTACAAATTAAACTTACTTTAATTCGATCAAATTTTTTCAATCCATTAAATGTCTCATCATGTCTGAAAGCAAAGTTAGAAATTGCGAAGGCCGCTAGTGCAGTGGCAATGCAGGTAGTCTGTACTGAACATCATTATCATTTCTGCCTCTAGTACATCGCCAATACTGATGCCCAGTACTCCTCCAGCTTCTTTGACAGTACTTATTTGCCCTGCTGATGTGCTAATACTTACTTCCAGTACTTCACTAGTACTTATACCCACGACTGCCCCAGTCCGAGATAACAATCGTGCGACGCACAGTACTCGCATGCGTGCGAGGAAGGCTGTGCGAGCAGTGTTGCCAGATCGTGGGAAATTTCCCATATTGTGGGAAATTTTATGATTTTTTTTCAAAAAGGGAAAAAAGGGGAAAAAAAATTCCACCAATTGAAAAAATGGGAAATTTTAGCCTAATGGCCACTTTAAGCCAAAATTTGGTATTTAAAGTAAAAATAGCAACATTCATTGATGTTTTAGTTTCCACATGATGCCTGCTCTGAGCAGGGTTGGCAACGTATGATAATTCACGTAATATTCTTGGTTTTCTACACTTATATTACCGCTTGGCCCAGGCTTCGTCAGTTACGCGTAGGTTTGCGGGAAGTGACAAATGTGACAAATGAAGTTCTTCATAGGATCGATATATCGCATACAGGCTGGCTGCAGACAGAGGTATGACCGTACCTTAACTCTATCATTCGACATATAATACGTTTTCCACCGTAATATAGGTAGAAACCCGTAGAAAACCCAGTAAGTTACATTTCTAAAATGGAGGAGCTGTTGAAATTGAGGTATAACATCACTGTTTCAACAAATTTGTTCCTTTGACTGCATTTTTTGCCAATGAAACTAAATAGATGTAAGTCGTATGCCCTTGAGAATGTAAAAATAATTGATATCATAGTTAAAAATGTTTTTTATGATTTTTAAACTTTGTAAATAGTTAAATACTGATCGGGTGGTATCACTGTGCGGGAATATTTAAGTACCAACCATTGAAGTAAAACGTGCGTTGGAAAACTTTCCTTGAAATTTCTTGAGCCTTCGTTTGACGAACCATAGTCAAAACGTCAAAATAAATATTTTATACGCATTTTCTTTTTAAATTTTTAATTTTTAAGCCAGTGTAATGCTTTTTCAAAGAAAATGTAAAAATGGGAAATTTTGTGTCGGAAAGGGAAATTTTGATGACCCGCGTGGGAAAAAGCTTGCATGGGATCTGGCAACACTGTGTGCGAGTCATAACGCACGCATGCCGCCATCACCTATCGCCATGCTGCGATGGGTTGGTCATTTATTGGGGAATAATTATTTGATTGCGACTTCATCATTTGAAACCTGAATTTTAAATTGTTAATGATACAATATTTTGCTTCATAACTTTTAGGATCGTTTGATAATGAATAAATTATTATAAATTTATTCATGAAAGAATTAGCTAAAATAAACCAAATGGCTATAAATAATAATATAAAATTTAATAATTCAAGATCAATAGTACCATGGGGAAAATCAGGTTACATGGAAATATCAAGAAATAATGTAATGATGATGCATGTTTTCTCTCTCTCTCTCTCTCATAGGTAAATGCGTCGTAGAATTATTTATAGAGGAAATAGCTCGAATTTGCTATATGGCTTGAATTTGAGCCACCTGGATTTCTGGAAAACTAAAACATGTACTAGGTTGGTGACAGTGGGAACTGAACGCACTTAAGTATAGTGGAAAATAGTGACAGTTTCACTGTTTCATTCGCTTCACAAAAAGTGTGACACAGAAAAACAAAAGCTCGGATATCCTGAGTTCATTCCAGGGAAGTCTTAAATGTCTATTCATTATTTCGGGAATGTAGTTTTTCCAATAAATGTTGTATGTAGTAGTGAAGTAGGGTTAGTAGAACAGCATTGGTCGGTAGATATGGAGATGCTTCTGTTTAGGGTTATGCTTTTTTAGCATGAACATTTTGTACCGGGTGGCTCTAATTTGATATACCATGGGTGGCTCGAATTTGATATACCATAAAATCACAGACATTATTCAGCTTCCTGAATGTTAAAAAAAATGGGTTCATGTATTCATGCACGTATGTGCGTGTATGTCTGTGCTTGTTTAGTGTGGATTCATGTGATCCTAACAATGACGAGTGTAGTGTGTATACTAACGCTTATTGCAGAATGTCAAATACCAGATTCGATTATACTTTGTATCATCCTAAATAATATTAATAAATATTTTCATACCGGAAGCTTTCTTATTTTTAATGTATTTCGATGTTTTTATAGGTATATCAAATTAGAGCCACCATTTACCGATTTTCGAAAAACTCGTTTTTTGGAAAATCTTTATTTAAAAAAAACTTGATGATATGAAAAAATAAATCAAATCATCCGAAAGGTTATTAAAGAACCTTTCGAATGACCTATTGTTGGTCGAATTTCAGTTCATAGAGTCCCGGCAATCCATCGAAAAGCAGTTGGTATATCAAATTCGAGCCCTTTCCTTTAGTAATTAAGAATATCCGGTCTAGATTAAGTCCCGACAGAAGGGCGCCGAGATATGTAGTAAACAAGACTGAAGGGTCTAATAATATTGCCCAAATCCATGAATCAGCAAGGACTGATCTGGATTGATCTGGATCAGTCAGGATCGGAGTTCTGACTTGTTTTGTGGCGTTTAGGATGAAATCATCCACATGCTGATTGGTGGATGATGTCGACATCGACTTAAAACTAGAATTATGATTGGCTATTAGTGACTACATTTCGAATGCGAGCCCGTCTACGTCATCAGATATAAGATTATAAATATAGGAGCGTGCATTCAAAACGTCAGAAGAAAGCCTTCCTGCATTTGAACTATTATTGAACAGCGACCGCATGCGCAGTAGGCACTACGTAACTGTGAGTAGTAATAGTGACTAAACAGGCGTTTAGTAAATCCAACCGCTAGCTTAGTCTGTCCATAATATACTACTCCGTTTAGTAGCTCCCACCATTGCTAGGGTGAGAGCTACCAAACATTTTTCTCCGTGTGCGTGCGTTCATCCTGTAGTAGTATACCATTAAGCCATTTCCCTTTCAGGGTAGGTGTGACACTACCCGATTCGGGTAGTGTTTCTAGGTGGATAGTTTCTTGAAGTAAATAACTACAAGTGTGGGCTCACCACAACCACGATATACCAACAGCACACAGCAGTATTATTCCCGAACGGTCACCCATTCAAGTTCTAACCGCGCCCAACACTGCTTAACTTCAGTGATCTAACGAGAACTGGTATATTCAGCGTGGTATGGCCGTTGGCCATAATAAATTGTTGTAGATAATAAATAATTACATAATAGTGGTCTAATTAGATCCTAGATATTTTTATTTATTTAAAAACTCAATTTTATACTTTTTTTTATTTTTATACTTATATTTTGAAAAATCCCAATTTGAATTTCAAATTTGTTTTTCTTCAAATGACATTGTTGGTGAAATTGTAATTTTGAATTTTAATTTCAAATAACGCATGAAACATTTTTTACTTTCTATAACTCCAATTTGTAATTTTAATTCCATAAAATTTAGAATTACTGTTTAGAAATTTGTTGAAGTATTTGTAGAAATCCAACTTTAATGTTCAATCGAATTTTCCTAATTTTGAATACTTCTTTTTCGAATACTTCAATACATCTCTAATTTTCTAATGAATTTTAATCAATTTTATAATGATGTTAATACTTTCTAGTTGAGATAGGAAGTTTAAAAAGCGCGCTCAGTTGTTGAAAATGATATCTTTGCGAAATGATGATGCCCGTCGCGCGCCCACATGTCTCCCCGCTCTGTCTTGCGCAGTCTCCAAAATAACCATTGATTTATTTAACATAGATATTTCAATATATAAATAGTATTTTAGGATTAAGGGCACAGTCGCACTATGATCGCATTTCACACGCACGCGTGCAACCCTCGCCCGTGCGAGCGATATGCGTCTCATATATGAGGACGCATCTGTCATCCGTGGTGAACGTACGCGTGCGGATTAATCCGCATGTGTGCGTGCACTGTGAGTCGCATATGCGTTTCACATTGTTATCTGGGGTACTAAATCACAATACTATATAGTGATTAATGCGCCAATACTAATGCCCAGTACAGTATTTTAGTACAGCCCCGAAGTTGGCAATCAATACTAAACAGCTCTATCATCCCAGGATTCACATCAACCCCAGTATTGGCTACCAGCACCACGCCAATGCTATCGGACTCTGACCAGTACTGACCCAATGCTGCGCCAGTTGTAAATTTCCCATATGTATATATCACACTTTGTCGTCGATCTGCTACTCAAGAATTACGACTACAGAAATAATGTTGGTCAAACCCCAACCCCTTTCCAACGACCCGTGGAGGAAGGAAGACACCCGTAGGACTGGCCACAGAAAATATGTTGGTCATACTCCTACCCCTGTCCAAAATGTCTTGGGGTTCGGGAAGAAACTCCTGTGACTAGCCATAGAAATAATGTTGGCCAAACCAATAACCTTTTCCAACGTCACGTGGGGCGGGAAGGCACCCCTTATATTGGTCACAGAAATCATGTTGGTCAAACCCCTACCTCTTTCCAAAGTATGATGGGGGCGGGAAGGCACCCCTGTGACTGGTCACAGAAATAATGTTGGTCAAACTTTTACCCCTTTCAGACGTATCGTGGGGGCTTGGTGGGGCGGGAAGGCACCCTCGTGATTGGTCACAGAAATAATAATTCAAAGTTAAAAATTGAAATAGAATCAACTTTTCCCATATCATATCTTATTTAATCGATTCAAAAAATAAAGAATTAAGAATTCAACTTTTAAAATTATTTTCAATGCAAGCCTTTAATTTTATATAACATATATAAACTTATTCTATATAGACATTTAACATCTTCTTAATCTTAAACCTACTAGAAGTTATAACCAAAAAAGAATTTGCGATTAAACAAATTTTCCGAAATTTAAAATTTTCAAAATTTTCAAAATGTCAAAGATCCCGAAATTTGTAATTACCTAAATTTTAAACTAGATTTTCGAAATATGACATTCTTGAAATTACTGATATTATAAATATAAAACTCCAGAAATTTCAAATTTCCTAAATTATTAAACTAGAATTTTCAAGACACAACAATTTGTCACACAGCCCTGCACAGCTGTAGCTTATGTTTTAGATTCTTTTTATACTACAACCCGGGTAAAAAAATTTTGGTATGGGATTGATCTAGGAAAACATCTGTGAAATCGTATGGGAGGGATCTCTCGGATAGTATAGTAAAAGTATGGCATTTGAGATGATCCCATACTTCATGTATGTTTGAATGAAGTATAGTGGATGTATAGCTCAAATATAGCTAAAGTATAACAATGTATATCCGAGAAGTATAGCTGCAGTATAATAGATCATGTATAGCTGATGTTCAGTCAAACTATGGCTGAAGTATATCTTTTAAGTATATCTCAAGTATGTAGATTATATCTAAAGTATAGGAACAGTATGGCCATAGTAGTTATAGCCGTATTATTGTTTATGGGACATAATCAGTTATCCGAAGTATATGAAAATAGAGATCCAGAATCATGATGTTCATAATGTCAAAGAATATTGTTTGTAAATTCTAAAAAAAGTATAATGCAAATATGTAAAATATTAATTGTAACATAAATTGTTTAACTTTATGAAATTTAACACTAAACATTTCACCTAAGTAACAATTTTATTGAACCTTTTTATGCTATTGATATTATGTTTAGGAATCAAAGATTCTAGATCTCTTACCAATATTTATGACATAACAGTCATATAAGTAGTCCATTGGATATCCGTTGCATATTGTATATCCTCACGAACAATATTCAGAATATAGTTGACTCACGAAATCACTTGAATCGCGAACTTTCAAAATTTTTGGACGAGCTTTCATTTATGATATGTTTTATCACGTTTATTATTATTATATTATACCATTAAGCCGGGGTAGGCGTGACTTGCTCGGTTGGAAAGTAGTGAAATAGGTATATAGGTATGAGGTTGATTGGAATATGGGTATAGGATGGATGGGTATGTAGGTGTTATGTGTAGATGTTTTAGATTGATCTGGAGTTCTCGTGTTATTTATATAAATGACACGTTCACTCCGCAACACTGCTCCGACCCAGGTTGCTGATCAATCTCTCTAGCGATCACCCCAAGTGAGGAGCCTCACAAAATTGTTATGTATGGTTCACCACTTAGGCCCATTAGTATCCAAGGTCTTTGTTTCAGGCATCATTCACTCTATTGTCACTCTGTCTATAAACTATTTGTCGCCACATATTTCTGTCCTGGCATACTACTCTAGCTTCATTCACGTCCATGCATTTTTTCATGCAGGCTCTTGTATTTCTATGGCTTCTTATGTCTCTTCGTATTAGTGTCTCATTCACAGATTCTAACCATTCTTTCGGCGGTCTACCTCTGGGCATTCTGCCATTTACTTTACCTTTATACACTTGCTTGGTCAGTCGTTCATCTTTCATTCTTTCAAGATGTCCGAACCACCTTAGCTGATTTCTTTCCCATATGTCAACTAGTGTCTCCCCTGTACCACATTCTTTGAGGATTTTCTCGTTTCGTACTTTGTCCATCAGTGTTTTCCCGCATATTATGCGCAGAGGTTTCATGCCGATCGTGTTGATTTTACTCCTGTCCTTTTCTTGACAGGTCCATGTCTCGCTACCGTATAGTACAGTCGGTACGAAAATAGAGTTATGTATGGCCATTTTAGCTTTTTTTGATATGTTTTTATTTGTGAGGATAGACCCTGCTCTACCGATAACCTGCTCACCCTTATTTATGCGCCTATCTAATTCCCCATCTATTTTTCCGTCGTTAGTGAATAGACTACCTAGATATACGTACTTGTCAACTTGTTCTAATTTCTCATCATTTAGGACTATGTTGCATATTGTTTTCTCACTTTTTCCCTCAAACACCATGACTTTCGTTTTATTCACGTTAATTTTGAGGTGTGGTGGACCCACACTGGTAGTATTTATCCACCTAGAAACACTACCCGAATCGGGTAGTGAGGCAATGAACTTTCGAGTTCGAAATGCTAATCAATTTTTTTTTTTTAATTTTGAGGTCCATGTTCTTCATGCTTGTATTAAGTTTATTCAACATTCTTTGCAAGTCTTCGACTGATTCTGCCATAACAATCTTGTCATCTGCGAAAGCCAACCCACGTACCTTGACGGTTTCGAGATCTACACCTTTTTCGTCGAAGAGGGCAGTTCTAAGACACTTATCCATGAATATGATAAATAGCCACGAGGACATAACGCATCCTTGTTTCACGCCTTGCATAATATCGAACCATTCGCTCTTTTTCCCATTAACCCTTACACTCGCTTTACTACTTGTATATATTGTTTTTCTTGCTTGTTGGAGCCCTCCATTCACTCCATACTCTTTAAGGACTTCCTAAAGTTTACTTCTATTTACTGTGTCGAATGCTTTTTCTAGATCGATAAATGCACAGAAGACTTTCTTTCGTACTCTCAAACTTTTTTCTGCGACCTGTCTTAGGCTAAATATCTGATCTGTACATGATCTTCCTGGCATAAATCCACTTTGAACTTCCCATATTTTCTCTTCTGTAATTTCCATTACCCTACGGATAAGTATTTTTGAGTATATTTTACTTACGGTACTTAGTAGGCTGATACCTCTGTAATTACTGCAGTTGCTTTTATCTCCTTTTCTTTTGTATATTGGTACGATAATCGCTTTTCTCCAATCGTCTGGGACTTCTCCCGTTTCGATACATAAATTTATTAATTCGCACAACCTGTGAGGTGTGTACTCGCCACCGTATTTAAGCATTTCAGCGCTAATATTGTATATACCCGCAGCCTTACCGTTCTTCAAGTTCTTAATTATATCTCTGACCTCAGTGACACAGACTTTTTCAATTGGGTTTTCTAATGCATTATCTTCTATGTCGCAGTTTTGTTGTCCGATATTTTCACCTCCCAATAGTTCTTTGAAAGACTCTTTCAAAGCGTCTACTATTCCGTCTATATCATATAGCATTTCGCCTTTGATGTTTCTCATGCTAGCAAACTCTGCACTTTTACTTTCCTTCAACTGTTTATATAATAGTTTCATAATTCCTTCAAAGCAGTTTTTTTATTTTATTCTCTTCTTCTGTTCTGATTTTCTCCTTACTCTCTTTGACTAGTCGTTTAACTTTCCTATTTCTGTGTCTGTAATCATTTTTAAGTCTAGTTCTCTCCTCATCGCTAAGACCTGTCATGTTCAGCGTTTTGTTGTGCGCTTCTTTCTTTTCTTTTTGGGCTGCCGCAATTTCATCGTTCCACCACGCATCGCCAGACTTTCTTCCTACAACCGCTGTACCACATACTTCGGTCGAGGTTTTGAAAATGACATCCCGTAATAAAGTCCACGCGCCCTCTATATCTTTATTGCTTATAAGCGCTTCCCACGTTGCCCTATCTATGCTTTCAGTTAACCTCTTTTTAAACTCTGTTTGCACTTCTTGTCTCTGTAAATTTTCAATTTTTATTCGTGTTTGTTTCGTTTTCTTTGTTTTCTTTGTTCTCCATCCCCGCCCTAAGTTTATTTTGCAGACTAAATGGCAATGATCAGAATTGCATTCGGAACCCCTCATGACTCTTGAATCTTTAACTAGTTCTCTTAATCTTTCATCCGCAATAACAAATTCAATTATGCTGTGGCTATTTCCTTTACGCCAGGTGTACATGTGGATCATTTTGTGTCTAAACCAAGTATTTGTAATAAATAGGCCCTTTTCTAAGCATAAGCTATCTTTTCCCCGTTATAATTTTTTCTTGTTGGATCTCCAAAATTACCTAGCACCCTTTCTGTATATGTATCCTGACGTTGGACACCCACCCATCCGTTCATATCTCCTAGCAAAATTATTCTTTCACCTTGATCGCAAATACTTATTGTATCATTTAGAGTATCCCAGAAGGCGTCCTTAACTTCCGTCGAATCGCTATCAACTGGTGCGTAGCACGCTATGATAAATAATCTTCTGATTCCTACCTTCATTCTAGCCCACAGCAATCTGGGTGATACAAAATTATGCTCTATGAGATGATGACTTGCTTTTTCATTCATAATTAAACCGACCCCTTGACTGCGATGCGATTCGCTATCTACTCCTGACCATATTTCACAACCGCCTTTCAACACCCCATTTCCTATGTTTCTAAATTCGCAACCCTTTTTCTTTGTCTCAGGTACACAAAGAATATCTAGTTTCCTTACGTGCATAGTTTCTCGTAGTTCTCTTATCTTAAGATCATTCACTCCTCTAGCATTCCAAACACCCAGTCTCCATTCATCGCCCGAAACAAGACCTTTACGTTTACCGTGTGCATGCCTTTGGTCAATTCGAGTTTCAGTCCATTCCGAGGCTACTTTATTGTTTGTATTATTCATGTTTAGATTGTACTCCCAACTATCACCTTTATGCGCGAGATTTCTTTTGCGAGTCGAAATCATGTCCGAATTAAGCAGTGATTTGTCGTACGGTAGAGAGTCTAGTAGTTACGTCAGTCTCACCTAAACTTCTGTTACTGGGGGGCGGGGGGATAAGGACATGAGAAAGGAAGCCGAGAGTCTCAATAGGTGGGTGATTTATGCTGAGAAGGTCACCAGCCTTAAGCAGCGTTTTATTAGATAGGAGTTGATATGCTCCCATTTGCCGATTGCCGGCCGTTATAAAATCTTTTATTGAATAAATCTGCACACAAAAAGAGTTCATAGAAAAATAATGAAAATTTTAAAACTTCTTTTAAAATCTTTTAAAAATTCTTTCCCTAGGGTATATTTGAAGAACAAAGGAGTACAATTCTATGTCCGATACTTTTGCCACACTTAAGTATAAATTAAGTATGATCTGTACTTCAGCTATACTTAAGTCTAGATGGAGTATATCCCATACTTCAGCCATGCTTCAGCTATACTTTAGATATATTTTATCCATACTTGTAGCAAAAATGGCTACTTTTAGCCATATTTGAGGCAATATAACATGATCAGCAATTTTTTCTAGAAACTGCTAACGCCATCGTTTAGTACTCGTTTTTATTTTCCATTTCCATTTTTAATCATCCCCCGAACCGATTTTTACATTCTCATCTAGAGAAGGTATTAGATTTGTGTAAAATTTGACCCCCCCCCCCCCCGGTTTTTGTCAAATGTCCACGTTTTGAGACCCCCTGAACCCAAAAAACAGGTTTTTACGAATGTGTCTGTCTGCCTGTATGTATGTGTGTATGTGGGTGGTGAGGTATGTAGATTTTTAGTCTGTTAGCACGATAACTTTCGAAAGAATTGACAGATTGGATTGGGCTTTGGCATACTCTTCAAGTATCCTAAAATGAAGGTCAAGTTCGTTAGCCAGCTATTTTTGATGAAACTTTAAAAAGTTAGACCATTTTAAAAATTTTGAAGACCATTTTTTTTCAAAATTTGAAAATTAAGTTTGCGGCTGTTCATAGTACTCGGGAATTTGAACAATTTTTTCTTATGACATTTTTCAATAAAATGAAAATTTTCAGAGTTACAGCATTTTCAAAATCCAAAAAAAGAAACGACAATTAACATTTTCAGCCGAAAAACGCACGATACGAAAAAAAGTCAGGAGAGAACCAATGTTTCTTTTTGCACGCCCTGCAAGATTATCATAACGACTTTTCGAATTTTCTTAAAAAATCGAAAATTCACATTTTTATTGCACAAAAAATAATTAAAAATCCAAAAATGCAATTTTGCGGCCAAACTATGTAAGATACGACGAATGATGATTGAACAAAGTTTGTGTGTAAAAAAAAGATCTGCAAATTTGTTATTGAACACTTTTTGATAGGATGTGCAGTTTTTGTTTCATTCGTAAGAAATTACATTGACAGTGAAATACATTCTCATCAGAGAAGGCATTAGATTTGTGTAAAATTTGACCCCCCCCCCCCCGTTTTTGTCAAATGTCCACGTTTTGAGACCATCTGAAACCAAAAAACAGGTTTTCGTGAAGGTGTCTTTCTGTCTGTATGCATGTGTGTATGTGGGTATGTGGGTGTGTATGTATGTAGATTTTTAGTCTGTTAGCATGATAACTTTCGAAAGAATTGACAGATTGGTTTGGGCTTCGGTATACTCTTCAAGTATCCTAAAATGAAGGTCAAGTTCGTTAGCCAGCCATTTTGGATGAAAATTCAAAAAGTGAGCGCTTTTTCAAAATTGTTGAGACCACTTTTTTTTCAAATCTAAAAATTCTATGTACGTATATTCGTAGTACTCAGAAAGATAAACAATTTATCCCAATGCATTTTTTTGATCAAACAAAAATTACTGGAGTTACAGCATTTACAAAATTCCAAAAAACAAACGAAAATGAACATTTTAAGCCAAACAACGCACGATAAGAAAAACATTCGGGAGAAGAAAAATGTTTCTTTTTGAACACCCTACAATACTGTTATAAGACTTTACTCTATTTTTTGAAAAATCGAAAATTCAAATTTTTATCGCAAAAAATCAAAAATTCTATTTTGCGGTCAAAATATACAGAATATAAAAAAAAAACAAAGAATGCAAAATTGTGTATGTAAAAAAGATCTGAAAATTTGTCATTGATCACTTTTTGATAAAATGCGTTTCTTTTGTTTTATTCGTAAAAAATAGCATTAAAAATAGAAAAATTAAATCTTTGGAAAAACAACACAAGGGTATAAAAAGACGAATAGACAAAAATTGTGCATTCAAAAAAGATCTACATTGGCAATCACTTTTTGATAGAATCTATTGTTTTTGCTTTAATCTTAGAAAATAAGATTAAAAATGAAAGAATTAAATTTTTGGACAAACGACACAAGCTATGAAAAAATTAATAAATAATTTTTTTAAAGAATTGTATTTTTTGTTTTATTCATAAATAATCGCATTAAAAATAAAAAAATTAAATTTTTGGAAAACCCACACAAGAGACGGAAAAAAATTGAGAAAAAAGTTGTTCAACCAAAAATGATCTACAAATTTTTTATAAACTTTGGTTATAAAAATTTTCATAAAAACACTTTACGCTAGGATGCGTATTTTTGGTTCAAATTGTAAAAAATAACATTGAAAATAAACAAATTGAATATATCGAAAAACGACACAAGTTGCAATAAACTGTTTAATAACAAAATTGTTTTTTTATAGGTCGCGCACTTTTTACATTCTCATTCTAATGAGAAGGTATTAGTTTTATGTAAAATTTGACTTGGTCGGTTTTCATCAAATCTCCACGTTTTGAGACCCCCTGAGCTAGGAAAAAAGGTTTTTACCAAGGTGTCTGTCTGTCTGTGGTCTGTCTGTCTGTAGGCACGATAACTTTCGAAAAAATAATCAGATTGGGTTGTGCTTTGGCACACTTCTTTAGGGCCTAAAAAGAAAGAACAAGTTCGTTAACCAGATAATTTTGATCAAAATTCAAAAAGTGAGCGCATTTTGAAAAATTTTGAGACCATTTTTTTTTTAAATTCAAAAATTCTATGTACGGTTCTTCATAGTACTCCAAAACTCAAACAATTTATCTTAATGACTTTTTCGGATAAAAAAGTTACAGGAGTTATAGCATTTTCAAAATTACAAAAAAAGAAACGTAAATGAAGATTTTATGCCGAAAAACGCACGATATTTTTTTTTTTAAAGTCAAGAGGAGAAAAATTTTTCTTCTTGAACACCCTACAATATTTTCGTTACAACTTTTTGAATTTTTTGAAAAATCAAAAATCCAAATTTTGATCACACAAAAAAATAATGAAAAATCAATAATTTCATTTTGCTGTCAAACTATGCAAGATACGACCAAAGATGAATTGAACAAAATTATGCACCCAAAAAAGGTCTCCAAATTTGTTATTATTCACTTTTTGATATGATGCGTAGTTTTTGTTTTATTCGTAAAAGACAGCATTGGAAATAGTCAAATTAAATTTTTAGACGAATAACACAAGCTACGAGAAAAATGACAGAGACAAAATTTGTTCATCCAAAGAAGAGGTACAAATTTGTCATTCTATAATAAAAACAAATTTAACAATCACTTCACATTTAGGGGTTTTGATAATTTTATAATATTTGCAAATAAGCTTTTTTTTCCATCAAAGTCGAACACGAAGTTCAAAAATCTAGAGAAACCGAGCGTAAAGCGCGAGATAAATATATGATCGAGCGCGAAGCGCGAGATCCAACAGTCGCGCGCCCTAGGCATCCTTATTGCTACACAGCAATACCAGGATCTGAATTTTAAGAATAACTGAGTTTAATTTTTAATTTAAATTAAGTAAGTCAATTAATTTCAACCACAAATTGATCTTAAATACCGTGTCTCTGTCTGAAATATGGAGTAATACAAAGAACAACTGGTAGGTATGTTAACATTCGAATGCTTTTCAGCCGTGCGATCTGAAATTCATTAGCGCGAGAAAAAATGTGTGCGCGAACTGCGATGCGCGAAAACCTGAAAAAAATGTCGATTGAAGCGTGGATCTCGGTAATTTGTATATTGTATATTTAAGTCGTTTGTAAAACGTTTGCACTTAAATTACACAAAACTATTGTTAAAATTGTTGATATCCAGAAATTATGAAAAGCCAGTGTTAATCGGTGCCTGCTTAAATCTCTGTGTTGGACATGTGCGTCGTTTGTGAAAAGTTTTTCATGAGTTAAAGCTGAGACAGATTCCAAGGAATACATTGTCATGGAGGTGAAGAAAGGTTCAAGTTCTTACGGGAAATAAATTTCCTTTTCTTATTTTGATCATTTTAATCCTACTTTATAAGTAGGATATGTTATAATCTCCAAAAATATTAAGTGAGGGTTTGACGGGATGTCAACAATATTTGTGTCTTAAATAACCCTAAAAATTTCATTTCACGTGTATAAAGCGGTTTACTTGTAACCAAACGAGTAACTGGAAGTCATATATCAATCATCAGTTAACTATTTCAACCGGCAAATGATCCTTTTGGTTACATCTGAAAGGAAACCTACTTTTTTTTACTGAAAATCAGATTCTTGTATTACTGTGTAGTTTTTCATTGTGGAACTGATAATGTGCGATATCTCGGAGAAAAAAATCGGTTCGGGATCATCAAAAATGGAAATGGAAGATAAAAAGGAGTACTAAACGATGGCGTTAGCAGTTTTTAGACAAAAAATTGCTGATCGTGTTATATTGCCTCAAATATGGCTACCCAGATAACAATCGTGCGAGGCACGTTACCCTCACGGCATGCGAGGCAAGCGGTACGTGTAGGGTATGGTGCATATGCGTCGCCTTTTGTGAGAGGCACGTACGTGCGAGGCATATGCCTCGCATTTTATGATAGGCATCTATTTGTACATACAGTGTTATTATAACCCCATTTTTTGATAATGATAATGTAAATTATTAATATTGTAGAAATAATTAATGTCAATAATTTACTACAGAAAAGATACGAAAAACACCTGAAATATAAATTTAAGTGTTATAAGTATTTAGTTTATATGTAGTGATTTTGAAAGCTCAAGCGTCACACTTTTCAATGTTATAGGTGACATCAATATCGGTTCCAAAAGGTATAATTATTTCATTATGTGAAAATTGCGAAAAATTGCAAAACGTGTAAAGACATTACTTGACACAAAATCATGCAGTATCTATAAAATGGGGTCCAAATTTGAAAAAAAAATCAAGGTCATGCATTGAAAAAGTGGTAATTTATTGAATTTTGGCACATACCATTCTTATTTTAGTGTGCGCAATATTGGCACGGTGTTCTCGTATGTTCATGGCACATGGCTCTATTACAACGCAGACATTTGTACCACGTTTTTGATATGTTTGCAGCACTTCGAGTGCCAGGACGCGTCTCCATTTTCGTTTCTGAAAAATAAGAAAAAAAATTTTCAAATAAAAATATTTGCGAAATCATATAATTTATTATTTATTATTGGAAACATTGTTTATTCATTATTGGACACAAAAAAAAATTAAATAAAGAATTTACTGACGTTTTGTATTTGTCTTCAGATCACTTTTTGTAACGTTGTTACCTCACAGGGGTCTAAACTAAATAAGGCACAAATCGAACTTTCACAGTGTCGCTTTCGGCGTAATCAACCGAACTGAGTCCGATCATGGGCTCAGCATGGGCTAGGACCTCTAAAATCCCCCCTCCCCCCTGCCCCCGGATCCTGGCCCGCTCCCTTAGCCTGTACAGAAATGTCACCGCTTTCAAAAAACCTCTGGGTCATTTTGACCCCCCTGGGGTAACTGCGGGTTAATACTTATTTTTAAAGTCTTGTGATCTGACATGTGTTTTTTTCACTTTCACAAGTCCAAGCTTTTCTTTTTTTCGCTACTGGAATTACGTGGTTCATAACCTCCATTTCAGTAGTGGTGAATTAAAATCTTTCATATTTTTCTAATACTTGACACAATTTGAAAAAAACGAGTGTTTCTTCCAATTACCTTAAGGTATACCTGAAGTACAAAGTAGTACAGTGTCATTGTACAATGTAATTTTACGAGACGCATAAAGCTTGCTTTTCACCGTCACGCGTGCGATCTTCACGAATTGCGAGCGATATGTGTCGCATATGATGACGCATCTGCGTGGCGCGGTGAAGGTATGCGTGCAGGATTAATCCGCACACGTGTATCGCTCTCACTGTGCGCACATTTTGTTATCTGGGTAAAAATAGCCATTTTTGCACTTTTAGGTTAGGATATCTCAAAAACCTGGCCCAGCGGCGTAGCCAGGAATTTTTTCGGAGGAGGCTGAACTTAGGGAAGAAGGGCAAAGAAGGGTACCCGAAAAATAAAATGACCTAATATTGGAGTAAACAACCAGAATTGTTTTAACAATTTATTATTATTTTTAATAAACATTCTCTTTGAATAATTTTAGAAATTTGCGGCCTTTTCTGAAATTTTTCACTTTTTGTCAACTTCGGACTTAGAGCTAGGTAATAATAATAAGAATTTAACAAAAAGAATTGTTTAAACAAATTATTATTGTTTATAATTATCCTCTTCTATACTAATGCTAGGTAGTTTCGGTTTTTTAAACAAAATTTTAACTTTTTTTCAATTTTTCACTGAGATTGAGGCAATATTTAATGAAATTTAACAAACATACTTGTTTCATTAAATTATTATCATTCATAACTATCTTCCCAGCTGGAAATTCCTTCACAGGAACCTGTGCGGGAACCTGGCAGGTTCCTTTGGAGGTTCCTGCACAGGTTCCTGTACAGGAACGTACGCAGGTTCCTGGTACACATACCGGTTCCTGCCGCGGATCCTGCGAGGGAACTTGCGCACGTTCCTGTACAGGAACCTGGATATTCAAATACCTGTAAAGGTTCCTGTATTATCCTGGATGTTGCTGCAAGAAATTCCCTAGGGAGGATCCTGTACAGGTGCCTGTGCAAGTGGGACCACATTTGCAAAAAGTATCTATGAAGGATCCTGTACAGGTTCCTGCGCAAGTTCCCTCGCAGGATCCGCGACAGGAACTGGTGTACCAGGAACCCGCGTACATTCCTGTACAGGAACATGTGCAGGAACCTCCAAAGGAACCTGCCAGGTTCCTGCACAAGTTCCTATACAGGAATTTTCAGCTGGGTTCTCCTCTATTAATGCGTTGCGTTGCGGTTTTTTCTAAAAATTGTAAAATCTTGTCCACTTTTTACTTACCCAGGAAACAAGAAACAATTGACCACGTTTCAATCGTATTTCAGGTCGTATGAAATGTGTATCTTAAACTGGAATGGCATATTGCTGACGATAGGTTAGAAGTGCCAATGAATCGGAGAAGTGTTTATTTTACGATACACTAAAAATATTTCGTTACCGATTGAAAAATTACGGTTAATCGTAATACGTGAAACCTCTCCATAGCGGACACTTACGGTGATCGACCTTCTGTCCGCTTAGGAGAGGTGTCCGCCCCAGAGAGTGAGTTGCTGGACAGTATGTAATATGTTTATATGTATGTTCATACATATTATTCATATGTAATATTATCATTTTTTAATAATCAATTCAATAATTCTTGCCTAATAATTATTGATAAATTCATAAATTAAATAAATTAATAAAGTAATTAATTAATAAAATATGTAATTGAATAAATAAAATAAATAGACGAATAAAATAAATTAATAAATAGAATAAATAATTAAATAAATAAAATCAATAAAAAATAAAACTCATGCAGAAATACTGAATGAGTAAATAAAATGAAATAATTAATAAATAAATTATTAAATAAAAATAGAATAAATAAATGAATAAATGATTAAATTAGTAGAATGAATGAAAAAAACGAATAAAGAAATGAAGAAATTAAATAAATAAATAAATGAATGAAATGAATAAATAAATAATATGCAAAGACGAACAGATTTATAAATAATTAATAATGATAGGTGAAATAAAGCGTTGAAAACATGTTATTAACTGATCTAAATTTCTATTTAAATTAGGAAGTTGTTGGTTAAAAATTACATATGCAATGTGTGTACCAATTTGTTTATATCTCATTTGGTTTTAAAAATTAGAGTCGATGATGCTTCTTAAAAATGAATCTATCTTTTGCTGCTTTAGACACTTTCCGCTTGCAATTATTTGATCGTTGTGCATTCCTAATTCACTGACAAGGCGAAACCCTTCTGTGTCACCTTTAAATAAATAAATAGAATAACATAGAAACTTATAATTGAATGAATATGCATAAATAAATTCGGATAAATGAATTACCTTTGGATAAATAGAAATTCTTCATGTGCTCCATGTGAAGCGATGCATCTGCGTAATTTTTAAATAAATTATCTCCTTCCTCGCTCTCTTCAATCGGCTCTTCTTCCTGGTCATTGCTCTCTGTTTGCAAAACAACTTCCAACATTTCCGCCAGCAGCTTGAAGCAAAGCAGCAAGTTGATCACTATCATCAGCAGTTGCCTGGGTGTCTGCTGATTCTTCGACAGTTAATGGAAAACCAGCTTTTCGAAAACAGTTCTTTGTAGTTGTAGCAGCTACCTGATTCCATGCAGCGTTAACCCAAGTTACAGCCTGGAGAACATCGATGTTCTTAAGTGTACTCATGTCTTGCTCAATTTCCAGTTTGGATATTTATAAGTGCTTCAGAGCGAACTGACGATAGTAAACCTTAAAGTTCGTGATAATACCTTGGTCAAGAGGTTGACAGACAGAGGTTAAATTAGGAGGAAAAAACACTACTTTCACAGAATCTAATTCAATTTCAGGATGTGACTTGGCATTGTCCAAAAAAAGTAGAATTTTTCTTTTCTGCCGCTTCATTTTCCTGTCGAGTTCCATCAGCCATTCCGTCATTATTTCTCGAGTCATCCAAGCCTTCTTGTTATGCCTCTAGTGAACAGGAAAGTTTCTTATACCGAGTCCCTTGAAGCATCTAGGTTTAGCAGCTTTGCCGATAACTAGAGGCTTTTCTTTTTTACCAATCATATTTGCACACGAGAGAACTGTCAATCTCTCTTTCGCACTTTTACCACCAGAACATGTTTCACCTTTTAAACACATAGTTTTTTTCGGGTAGAGCACGGTAGAAAAGTCCCAATTCATCAGCATTTAAAATATCTTCTGGCTTATAACCACGTATGATACTTGGCAATTTGTTTAACCATTCTTCGACTATATCCATATTTACAGCAGCTGATTCTCCGCAAACGGTTTTGTAGGAAATGTTATGTCTCACACGAAATTTTTCCAACCAGCCATTAGAAGCCTTGAAATCAGGAGCTCCTATTTCTTTTGCTACTTCCAAGGCTTTATTTTGAATCAGTGGACCTGACACTGGAACATTATGCACTCTTACTCTGCAAAACCATTCAAAAACCACACTATCTACAAAGATACCAACACCACTTAAAGAACTTTTTCCGCATTGTTTTTCATTCCGATTGTCAAACCACATTTTAAATATTCTGTCTTTATTTTTCACTATTTCAGCTGCTTGTGTCTTTCCGATATGAAATTGCTCAGCTAGTTTGCGAACTCCACATTTTCACTCTTGTAAGATTCTATCACTTCCACCTTTTCGTTTAACGTTAACATTTTTCGAGACATTGTGAAAGAAGATTAAACTCGCGTGAGAAACGATTGCTAATGTGCATCAGGCAAATCACAGTAGGGAAATGAACTCATTGACAGGTCTGGTGATGATATGGTTTAGTTTATACCCCACCCCTACGTTCGCCCTTAAGCTAATGAGTCAGGTTGTATTGTGACTGTCCGTCTCGTAAAGGTAAATTCAAATCTTGGCGGTCAACACTAGAGAAATCTCAACTGTTCGACAGGTTTAGTGACGTTACGGTTACGCTTATCCCTACCCCAATGTCTACCATCAAGCTCATGAGTCAGGTTGCATTGAAACTGTCCGTCTTGTAGAGGTAAATTCATATCTTAAGGGTCAACAAAAGTGTTCGTGTCCGTTAGGGAGAGGTAGCTTAACATGGGATTTCCTATACCGTGGGTCGGGGACTCATGAAAAGTGTCCGTAAACAGAGGTGTCCGCTCTGGAGAGGTGTCCGTTAGTAGAGGTTTCACTGTAATACCTTTTAAAAAAGTCTCCTAACATTATTTTATTCGAATTTGCAGACAAAACGTTCATTTGTAAACCTCTGAATGTCATAGAATTTGGTTAATGGTGCATGACTCTTTGTGACTTATGTAAAATGAAATATTAAGTATTTTTGATCTTACAACTGTATTACGTTTATTTACCTACACTGTAAAAAAAGTTGGTGTAATTTTACATCGTACCACGATGGAAATTATTCGATCTGCGTGCGACGATGTAAGTTTGCACACTTTTGTAAAAAAATGCAGGACGTAAATTTCCAGGACCATATTTCAATTTTGAGATTATGTTCGTGAGGTTATAAATTTTTAAACACTCTAGCAGGATAAATAAAGCGCATATCACATTTCTTAGGTATCGTTTTGAATAGAAAAGACATTGTTTTTTTATTCACATAGAACTCATCACTATTAGAGCAATATTAGAGGCTCTGAGACGTAATTTTATGATAAAGTCCAACGCGCCATCTCTTTCTGTCAGTTTGTCGATTTATGTCCTGTTTGTAATTTATCAGGATGGCAAGACGTAACAATACTACCCATGTGTGAAATTATGCTAGATACTGCAAATTTACAAAAAAAAAGTGTTAAATTTAAATTTATTCACTGACGTAAATTTACTATGTGCCACGCTGATCGAATAATTTCCATCGTCAGACATAGTAATTTTACATTTACTTTATACAGTTCCATGGGGTGAAATTGGAGTAGATCGTGAATTTCGGATCGACATTGGTAAATTTGCCAGGTTATACGTTGTAATTTAAAGGACACTGCTGGTGAAATTACAATCTAATTGTAAATATCACCAAAGATTTTTTACAGTGTATGTTTGAAAAAATACCCATTCACAAATTTAACTTTTTTTAAAGACAATTTCCGCCTTTTATATAATTAAAGTGGTTTATTAATTTTTTAATTGAAAAATTTGCACAGATGTAAACTACAGTATACATATATTTATACTTTTTTTTAATCACAAATATTTTATTCTCAGAGATTTATTTAATTTATTATAATTTATTGAAAAATTTACTATTTACATAAACTTGCATTTCACTAACATATGTATGTAAATTTTATTGCAATTCAAATATTTATATTAAATTATTTAAATGTATTTTATTTATTTTATTTCAATATTTTATTAAATATTTATAAAATAGGTTTCTCATGATGGACATTGTTGAATCTTTAAAATCCAATTCATTTAAGTTCCTAACCAATCTGCACTTTACTATTCAAATTTACTCGCACCCAATTCCGATTTACTACAATTCAATAATGAAGAGCGCAATCTGCATTATACAATTCATCGGACTTCATCAATCATCAATTGTATGATGCAGATTCGTTTCTGTTAAAGTGAATCTGCACTTTAGCATTCACTTTGACATCCTTCAAACTCCATTTCATTGAGAAATTGAAACGATTCAAGGCGCTCCAGTTCAATCGTTTCTTTTTTCCTTGGTAGTAAGATAATAATTAATGCAAGTGGACAAACCTAAATGTTTAAACGCTTATTATGGTTAATAACTATCTTCTCGTAATTTTTTTAATTTTCTTCAACCTTTTAGTTAGGAACAAATGTGGGCATCTGCATAAAAAGGGTCCTTATGACCGGCATAGTATTACATACATCATGCAGAATCATGTAGCCGGGCAAGTTCCCGGAATTTTAAGCTCAAGGCGAACCCTTTAGGTTGAAAAATGAGTCGCCGGGGCATTTTTGAAGCTGGAACTTTGAAAAACGTTTTCGAGTTGGCGAAAGCCATAAGCGCACATATATATTACACTTTTTCTTTGAAAACGAAATATACCCATTTCCGCTTGCTTTCAGCACATAAAATAGTGTCAAAAGATTCAGTATAGGTCTTAATAGTATGCCCTACTTAAATCCGAAAATAATCATTTTGCACCTATAGAACCGCCCACAAGGGCCTTTTTCATGCGGCCGTCCACAAGTGATAAATATTAATATTGATTCAAACAAAAAGGCTCTTAAGGAAAATTTATATTCAATATGATTTATATAGAAAATTTGAACAATATTTCGAATATCTACACTTGAGAAGTTCAAAAAAAAAATTCAAGATTTTATCAAATTTTCTACCTCAAATTCAACTTTTTGCACGACATAGAAAATTTTTTTCAAAAACCTGAAAATTATACGACATGGAGCCTGAAATCTTATCTTTAATTTAAGCCAAGAAAACTTGAAAAATCTTCATGGGTGCCCGAGATATGATTAAAAATGTGCAATCGTATCTGAGCTCAATTTTAATCGACGATCACGGTTCTCGGGCGGTCCGCTGCTCGTTTCCTTCGTTTAGGCAGGACCGAATAGGCCACGCACTAAGGTGGCGCCTCTTATACTTTTGGTTCTCTTCATTAGTAATTTTTATTTCAAATTATGGTGAATGAAAAAAAATATTTATTGTTATTTGTGAGTGTTGACAATTATTTGAATCTAATATTATCCCCATATTAAAGAATAGGACAATGTCCACTTAGGCGCCACCTCTGTGCGTGGCCTATTCGGTCCTGCCTCAACGAAGGAGGCGAGTAGAAGACCGCCCGAGAACCGTGATCGTCGATTAAAATTGAGCTCAGATACGATTGAACATTTTTAATCATATCTCAGGCACCCATGAAGATTTTTTAAGTTTTCTTAGCTTAAATTAAAGATAAGATTTCAGGCTCCATGTCGTATAATTTTCAAGTTTTTGAAAAAATTTGCCTAGGTCGTGCAAAAAGTTGAATTTGAGGTAGAAAATTTGAGAAAATCTTGAATTTTTTTTTTTGAACTTCTCAAGTGCTGTACTATTTTCAGAAGGTCAAAAAAATATTTGTTGTGTACCAACAGACGTGGAATTTCATGAGCTTCCCAACTGTTTTTAAAAAATGCCCTATCTCTTTTTGTCGCCGAAATATCGTCGTTCAAAGTCAGCAGTGATTTTTAATAGCGCTCACGCGAGTCGTGCGCACAATTTCCGACGGTAGTGTATTTTATTTCAGACAAATATAATCACAAAAAAGAAAGAGATTGATTAAAAAATTATTCTCAAGAAGTATTTCAGCAGATTTCAGCACTTTAAAGTCGCATTTAAATTACAGAATACTAAACTAAACACTCAAAGAAAATTGTTAACTTCCGATATTAATAACGTAGTTGAAAATAGTCAGGAATTAGGTCATATTTCTAATTATTTAAGATACGTGACACTTTCAAAAATTATTGGAGCCTCTCCAATATCTTTGAGGCTTCAATTAGAAGAAATTTTTATTCTTTTTATTCTTTTTGAACATTTTTTTAATCACGTTTTTGCTGTATAAAATATCACATTACTTTATGACTCAGGAATGTTTTAATTTTTAATTTTTGTTAAAACCAATATCCTTTTTACGACACTAATTATGCGACCTTTACGCTCATAATATCATATTAGCTTTATTAAATTATAGATATGTGTATCGACTCTTGAAAAAGACCCGCAGTGTTGGTCGAAACGTTGAGGATTTTCTAAAAAAATAAATGTTTTTTGCATGTTATTTCGGATGCTTTTATTTTGACTTTATAATTGACCGTAAGACCGAACATATTTGCTGAAATCAGCTGAAATACTTCTTGAAAATTAAAACGGTCGAAGAAAGGAAAAACAGTTTTGGATCTACTGTATCTACAATTGTTTTGTATATTTGAAGAAATTATTCTCTCTATTGTTTATGTATTATATGTTCATAACTAAAAAGACAAAGAAAAGTAAAAAATTTCAGAAAAACCGCAACATTCTAATTATCTGAAAGATGTGACGTCTTGGCAACATATACATACACTTAAATTCCCGAAGTTTCTCGATTTCATTGTAATCGGATAAGACTACAATTTGGGACGAGCACACAAGTCAAATGAATTGAATACACATAATTCACAATAAAATCAGTTTATTTAGATTGAGTACATAGGTTAATTTTGTGAAGAAGAGAAGATGCGCAGCGGTTCCAAGATGGATACTTCAATTGAATTTGAGAAGGACTGTTATTTATCTTCGACTGTCGGACTGGAAAGAACGGATTTATAAGTGTTTTGACAGATAAGAGAGGGCAGATGACAAAGGTTAATGTTTATTAGGACTTACCGAGTTTAGGTTTGTTTCCGTGTGTAGAATCTCTTAGGGCTGGTTCCGGATGTGCCATAGAGGCGGGGGCGTGGCAGTAAATCCTTGACCCTCACAGTGTATCCGGTGATAATTGTAGAGCACGATTCCGAAAGGGTTAAAACCACTGGTTGACCCGAACCGAACCGAAGGATTGAAGACTGGTACCGAAATGACTTCTCAAAAATACGGGTGAAGACTGGCGAATACTGGCGAATAACTGACGAAGAACTCACGATGAACTGACGATGAATTAACTAAGAACTGCGAACTAACTAAGAACTGACCGAGAACTGCGAACTGACCGAGAACTAAGAACTGGCTGAGAACTAAGAACTGACCGAGAACTGCGACCTAACTAAGAACTAAGAACAGGCTGAGAACTAACTGTTGTTCACCCGTTCCAGAGTTCTAATACAGCGTGGTAGGAAGGATCACCTTGGAGATCCAAGCGTTGCCATACATTCCACCCTCATTGCTATTAATTTTTATGACTAGCTTGACAAAACATTAGTTGTCCCGATGGTAGGGCTGAACCAATCCTCGAGAAGACTTTATAGCTTTCTTCCTTTCCAGGTACTGGGGAATTCGTAAGATGCATGATTCCGACACCCTTGGTAGGTACGAGAGTAGGCTCGTCATAGTAACCGTGCCTTCCCGTTCTTCTCATATGAAGATATCGACCACCCCTCAAGACCAATTCTATTTTGATCAGCGCGTGAACTTTTCTTCCAACCATCTACGCTGTTAGAAATTTCCTGAAATTTCAGTCAGTTTTCAATGACTTATGTTACTGAAATTTCATAAATTTGACTTTGAAAATTAATTTGCGGCCAAGTTCATTAATTTTCAGTAACGCGAAACTTAATTTTGAAGAAAAAGTTATTGAAATTTCATAAAGTTGACTCTGAAACCTGTTTCAATTGCTTGTACATAAAATATTATTGGTGGCTGAATAAATTTCACTATGGTTTACGTAAATTTCATAAACATGCATTGAAAACGGAGTAAGTGTGGGGACTCATCGCTAGGCGGCTACCGCTTGCTGGCGCAAGTCTTCTCGCAATCAAAGCGAGGGCTTGCGCCTTCAAATAAGGTGTCAAGTCCCTTCCTCCCCAGAGCGTCTGTGGCACTGTCCGGCCACATTGCCATCACAGAAAAAACTTAGGGTAAATAGTGTTTTGCAGGTAATTTCGTATTTTTACCTGTTCGTATTAGTAAAACACAAATATTACCCTTGATGGGCAGAAACTGTCTTTTGTTCTCAATAAAGTTGTCACCACTGTCTTGAAAATTGGAAAGCCACTAGCTTTGAATCGCTGAAGTGAAGTTAGTTGATGGTTGGTGTAACAGGCAAATCGGATAAGTGCGGCTTCATAAAGGCTGTTTTGCCAAATCGTTAGAAATGTCAAAAGTTCAATATGATATTTACAAGGCCTTCAAAGTAAACATTGACAATTACTCCCGAACGTAGGTAAACGCAGAATAATACCCTAGATGTGCGGGTAAAGTTTACCCACGTGGGGTAATTTTTGTTGCAGGTAATGTTTACCCTGAATTCCGGGTAAAGTTTACACTTAGTTTCTTCTGTGATACTGATAAGTCCAGTGGCGGACCCGGGACGAAACGCACTCATTCCTTTTTATGGGCTGTGCGGGCAACTATATGCATCTTACCGAGACGTGGTTGTCTTGCACCTCTGCCTATTTTATATACAACGCTAGTCGTTATATAACATTTTTTATTAAATTTAATAAACCTAAATGAAAATATGCAACAAAATTTAAAAATAATTCATGAAACTAAATTTAGAAGTTTCGTATGTGATACACATTGAATATCTATAGCATATTCATGAACATTTACAACAAATTCAATGCACTATCTCTTGAAATAGTTTCAAAACTTACATTGAAATTTCAATAAAGCTATTTAAATTTCAGTGTTGCATGAAATTTCAATGAGTTTTTCACTAACCGTAGTGTAGAAAGCTTCACTAACATTTTCATGAAATTTCATGAACTTACTTTTCACAGTGTAGCATTGCTATAGGAGAAGGTGTAATGAACAATTGTTTGTTTAAAGAATTATATTCATTGAATTTCACTAATTATTAAGTCACTCTAAGCGAAAACTGAACAAAAATTGGAATATTTCAGGAAAAACCGCAGACTTCTGGCATTACTGAAAGAGAATGTTATGAAAAATAATGATCAATTCTTCAAACAATTATGTTTGTTAACTTGAATTATTTAGTTCCTCATTCTAATTGTAAATTTGATAAAAAATTGGAAAATGTTAGAAAAAATTGCAACTATCTAGCATTATTCTGAGAGAATATTATTATAAATGATGACACGCGCGTGTATTATTATTGTGTCCACTTTTTACTGCCGAGTTTTTCTATTCCTGTTCCTTACCGCCCAAGTACCGTTGTCAACTTTTTACTGCTAATGTTCTACTACTGCTTTTTACAGACGTGAAATTATATCCAATTTTTTTAGGCACTTTTATATAGCTGAGTTTTACTCACCTAGGAGATATTTCCACTTTTTATTATCAGCGGCTCAATTGATTATTGCCTCGCTCTAATTGAAAAGTTGAAAAAAAGTTGAAAAATTCGGAAAAACCGCGACTTTTTAAATCGACTCTAACAGAAAATTGCTGAAAATAATAATAAATTGTTCAATCAATTCATGTAAACTTCTAGTTATCAGTTTCAAGTAGTATTTTATGTATCATAAACAATTTGTCTTTTACAAAACCGCAAAACAATTATAATTATCGCCAGAAACTCGTGAAACACAATTTTTCACTTATGGAGTTTTTTGGGACCTTATAAAACAGACTTATGGGGGTAATATAAAAAAAGTTTTTATTCGTATTATATATAGCTAATTGTGAGAAGAAATGTTGATTTTCAACTTGATTCACCTAATATTGACGATTATGAACAAAATTGAGAAAAACGTATTTTTTTTCTTATGGGAAACACGTGTTAAACTTCATGGGGCTTGCGGAATCTCTAAATATAATGTTTTTAAACGCGTTGGGGAGGGGGGGGGGGGGGTCAAAAAAATTTGAGGGCGATATGCATGCAAATTCAAGAAAAAAAATTTCCAATGCATTCTGAGACCACTTTAGTCTACAATTTGGGCTTTATGATCCGCTCACTAATTTCTACCTTTCAGATAATTGTTCTGGATTAGGACAAAGCTATACTTATTATAATTGAATCTTTGGTGCGCTAAAATCTTGTTTTATGGCATTGGCCTTTGAGTTTACTTAATTTCAAATGTGGAGATCTACAGTTTACTGCCTTCATTTTCGCAGGTGACATGAAGAATAGACGCACCAGTTTATTATGGTCTCTGTACTCTATATAATCCCTCTTTATCATTAGCATTTATGGCAAATAACAGAGCTGTCAGAACATAGACACGAACTGTTGTAAGCAGAATGCAGTTTTCGATTCTATAACAGATATGATTACGAAATTCCGGGGGGGGGGGGGGGGGCTTCAGCCCCCTCAGCCCCTTGGCTACGCCACTGACATGACGTATAGGAAAAATTTGGATAACGGATTCGGTTTTAGTGTAATCCAGTGTATCATGATAAACAATTCCCTAACTTTTTAGGAAATCCGAGATTCAATGAACTTGCAAAAAATATGGAAAAACTTCAGCCCAAATTGCCTTAAGATATGTCGTAAGTATAAAAATAAAATATATGCGAGTATAATTGAAAAATCTCCTTTTTTAATTTTAAAGCCTTTATTATTTCACTGATAAAACTCGGTGCTGCGGTCATTCCAAAATCTGTGAGCAAATCCCGAATCAAGGAAAACTTTGAAATTTTTTATTTTGAGCTGACTGTAGACGAAATGAACATTCTTGAAGCTCGTGCTACTGGAAAACGAGTCGTGTTAGTTGAAAAGTATATACTACATTCTTTTACTTTTCGAGTTTTACTTCAAGTGTATTATAAAATGCATTTAAAAAAATGGTGTGAAGATATGATCAATAATAGCCTCCCAACGTTGTTTATCATTTTTTTCTACATTTATTTGTTAATTTCTTGCAAGATTTATGAGCAGGAAACTAAAATGTATTGTTTTCAGAAAAATCCAATTTTAAAAAAATACTACTTTGCGTGCTCAATGAAGTTTTCAAGCTATTTTGTAACATAAGACAACTTTCGTATGTTCTAACAAGGCCTTAAAAAACAATAAAAATAAATTTCTTTATATATTTCTGAAAATTAACCTTCTGATGTTTTTTGAGTGTTCAAATTTAATAAAGTAATTTAAAATGTTTCACTAAATATAGGATTTTTCAATCTCATGCTCAAGAATTTTTTCGTGGAAAAATACTAGGTCATTTAAAAAATTTGAGATTTCCTTATCCCCAAAACTGCAAGTATTTTAAATTTTCGCCTGAAGGCTGCGTGCCACAGGCAACGCACATTATTGTCTAACGCCATGACACAAGTTTCCTGTGAGCCTGCCATATGGTCACGTATCCATAAAAGATCAAAATCTTTAATATTTGACTAAATATTCATTGAAGTCCTGAGTGTGGATGCATATCGCGAATATGAAAATATATTATGAGTTTGTGGAAGTGAAGGCATCACATTTTTGAACGTCCAAAAATAGTGACATTGTTAAGTGGAGTCTAATCGTCAATGTTCTCTATAGAAAATATAGTGCAAAAGTATATTACTGAAAGTTTTTTTCGAGGAATTTTACGTGCTTTAAGTGTGCCAGTTTAAAAAATGTGGCTGTTTTAAACAATATTCAAATGTTAAAGATTCGGACATATTGTGGACATTCTTTATATGATTTACAGAGCATTCATCTTACTGCATATTTTTTGGAATTGTTTGGAGACTTACTTGTAGTAGATCAGATGTACATATTAGTAGATAATTTGTAATTAATAATATGTTAATCAAATCTAGTTTAAGTGAACAAATACCCCATGGGAACCTTAAAGGCACACTTTTTTTGGTAGGGCCGTGAAAGGGCGACCTCTACTAGAACACCTTACAGGGCCCCCACTAGTTTTCCCCACTAGATCCCGATTATAAATAGGAAAAACTCGTCAGAACCCTACTAGATCCCTTTCAAAATCTCTGCACGGGATTTCATTTTAATTTAAGCTATGGCGGATGTTTAGAGAAAACATGAGACTCACATTTTAATTAGCATTAAGATACATTACAGCTAAAACAGGAAGTAATTTTGGTCTTTTGTATTTAATTAATGTTTTACAAAAGAATAGTATACATATTGCGTGACGAGGGTCGAAAGGCAACGATTTTATGAGCCCGAACAGATATCACACGAGTGAAATCGTTGCCTCGGCCCGAGTCATGCATAAAATTTTTCGATTGAGGTATGATGAAAATATGTTTACAAATTAAACCGCAGTCTTATTTCCTGAATTAGGCGTGGCTTATTTTAATCACGTGCAGAAAATTTGCATGAATGAACCACAAGAATAAAGTGATAAACGGAGAAGCAGACGAAACCGCAGGAGATACGTAAAGTAATAAGGAAAACAACATTGATAAAATTCATATAAAAGCATTCAGAAAACAGAGGAGTTTAGTTTAAGAGAGTTTCAGTATTCTAAACCTGCTTATAACGAACAAATATCATATCGCATGAAATAATCTTACGAAACTAAATAAAAGGATTATCAGATGACGAATATGAGTTTGATAGTTCCTTACCTGGAATTTTCCAACGGAAATAAAATTCCAACCGTTGGTCTTGGAACTTATTCGGTATGTGCGTATTTTTAAAATTTATTCCAATTACTTTTTGCTATATAACGGTTAAAAATTACAATGTCAAAACTGGATTAAAAAATCAGCCGCGTCAAAAAAATATTCAAAGAGTCCTGATGTTTGGGTTATTATTCCTATTTTTTCATTATTTGGATTATTTCATTTTTATTTTTATGTCTTTTATTGATTCTAATTTTTTGGATACCAATAATTACTAATACAAAGAGATGACCTAATCTACGTAACAAAATAGTAATGAGTAAGAGATTATTAAACCTACACGGAGAAAATTTGTTCATTAGAATTTACCCAATTAGTTAGGTAAAGGGAGGACATTACTGCATTTAGATAAAGTTTACAATTATTTTAGGATTTAATACAAAACAGAACTATAAATAATACAAAAGAGTTATGTAAAATCTCAAGTCCGAAAGTGAAAATTCTGATATGTAATAATTGATATAAGGGTTGTATTATTTTAATACCAGTATATTATAAAATAACGCGAAGTATTGTAAATTTTCATCAAATGAGTGATATAAAGTTTACTTTTGTGTGATATTAAAGATTCACTTAAAAGAAAGTATAGATTGCAGAATTTTTGAAGAGATTTTCACTTCCATTAGGAGAGGAATTACACAACAGTAAGGTAAAATGAGACTCGCTAGGGACGTCAACTTTCTCAGGGCTGAAGTTTAAAGCCAAGTCCACCGTAGACACTTTAACATTTTTAAGTTTCGGTTTATACTGCAGAATTTGAGAAAATATTCAAATATATATACTATCCTTTTATCTCAGTAGATAATACTCATTAAGTCACTTAATCAAAGTAGAATGTATTTAAAAATTTACGTACAAGGATGCAGGTGATAAAAAAACATCGGACGGCACTGGACAACTGACTTCGAACTTCGATGCGGGAGATGCCCGAAGACTAATGCTTAAAAACAAGGTTGAATTTCTAACGAAAAAATATGAATTTACTACGTAAATAATTGAATTTCTCATAAAAGAGAAAATGTTTCTAACAAAATAAGTGACTTTTCAACTTGAAAAGATCAATTTTCTAGCAAAAATGAAGTAGCTACCTTTTTTGCTGTAAAAATTATTTTTTACAACAAAAAAACATATTTTCAATAAAATTTGTTCCATTTTCAACAAAAGAAATGAACTTTCAACTAAAATAATGAATCTTCAAACAAAAACAATAAAAAAACAACATTTCACCAATTAGGTAAATTTCCAACCAAAAAGATGAATCTTCGATGAAAAAAAGACAAATTTTCAACTAAAAAATAAATGTTAAACAAAGAATAGAATAGTTTAATTTTCAGAGAAAGAAATAAGTTTGTGAACAAATAAAATGAATTTTCAACAGAATAGTTAAATTTTCAACCGAAAAGATGTGATGGCTATGTGAAAAAATCGAAAAATGAAGTATATTTGAATTTTTAGTTGGAAAAATGAATTTTTCTTTAAAAAAGTTAATTTTCAATATAAACAATAATTTTCAACTGTAGAAATGAAAATTTCAACCAAGAAGATTAATTTTCTACTAAAAAAGAATAATTTTAAAGAAAACACATGAATTTTCCATCAACATTTTTCATTTTTAATGGAATTTTCAATCCAATAGTTGCCTCTTCAACCAAAAAGGTTGAAAATTTCCAGAAAAAAAAATTTCAACTAAATGGATAAATCTTTAACTGAAAAAGCTACATTTTCAACAAAAAATATATTAGTTAAATTTTCAGATAGAGAAATAAGTTTTTGAGCAAATAACTTTCATTTTCTTAGAAGTTTTTAAATTTTCAAGAAAACAAATAAATTCTCTTCAAAAAGATCAAATGTCTACAGAAAAATTTCAAAACAAAATCGAGTTGACTTTTATTTGAAAAAAAAAATTTTATCAATAATAAAAACTAATTTTCCACCAAAAGAAAGAATTTTGAGTAAGTGGAAAAAGTTGGAATTCATATTGAATTCACTGGAGGAATTTCCTCGCTATTATACTGAAACTTCTGTAAATCATGTACAACGTTCTCAAATATTATAAGATTTTCTGTAAAATCTATAAAAAAATGTTGGAAAATGAACCGAGTTCTTTTTCTAAAGAAAGGGTCATTAGTGCGCGCTTAGCACTCATAATGTTCTATTATTTTCAAAACGTAGACCATGCAAAAGTTTGAAGTATTGAAAATCAAATAATTTAAAGTTTCAAGGTGAGAAAATTTAAAATAAAAAATTATTTAATATTTTTATTTACTTCCGACAAATTTCTAAGCCCGCTAATTGATAGAATGTTACAATAACAAATTTCGATGAAACGGGGATCAGATCTTTCTTTTACGGCCCTGACGTACTTGTACTTTAACTTTATAGCCGAGATTTTTTTCCCGATATTCTAACTGTTAGGTTAGCCGTGAGGTTTAGTTGTTAGGGATACAATGCGTTAAACGTAGCTTAGGTGGTTCGAAACCCGTCACAGCGTTTTCGATTTTTAATAGCGTTAATATCGTTAAAAGCGTGCGACTATATCGTATGTAATGTATCGTAATTTAATGTAATTGTTTAAGTTAAATTGTGTATATGTACCAACAATATACTTATGAATTGTACGATATGTGTGAGCATGTGTTTGTTAGTAGTGGATGACCTTCCACAGAATCAGTTTGTAGCAAGAATGTTTTTTTTTTGCTGGCGCACGAAATTTTACATGACTGGGATGTCGAATTCACACATTTAGAGAGGTAGACTTTGTTTTCTATGATTGAAACTGTACCTAACAGTTCGACTCATTTTACCTAACTGGTAGGTAATCGACATCTCATTTTACCCAACTGTCAGGTAATCTCTGATATCTTGTTGTATTATTTCTTACTGAATCGCGAATTAAATTTTAAGGAATTTATATTAATAATTCATATTTTCACATGAAATATTACCCTATTTCATTTTACATGACTGAAAGTGAAATTTTAATATAATGCCGTAATGTCCTCCGTTTACCGAACTAAGTTATGCAAAATTTAACACACAAATTTTCTCCGTGTACTACTTTGTTTTAAGTCAAAGTCAAACGAAGTCGAAGAAGCCGTAAAATATGCCATCGAGATTGGCTATCGTTACATTGATACTTCCTCTTTTTTAAATAATGAAAAAGAAGTAGGCAAAGCTATTCGAGGGAAAATTGATGATGGTACTATCAGAAGAGAAGATATTTTTGTAGCAACGAAAGTAAGTTAATTTTATTTTTTGCAATTTTATCACGTGCGTCGTACATTCAAATAAATAATTTTTTTAGCTGTGGAATACTTTCCATAAAGAAGAGCAAGTGATTCCAGCTTGCAGAGAGTCATTAAAGAATCTTGGTTTGGAATATGTGGACCTATATCTTATTCATTTTCCAATCGCGTTTAAGGTACCTAAATAATTTTTTTAAATTCAATTAAATAAAATGATACTTTTTAAATTATATCTTTTTGAAGGAAGGAAGAGAATTGTTTCCCGTAAATGCAGAAGGAAAAATACAAACTTCTGAGGTTGATTATCTAGATACATGGAAAGGCATGGAAGAGTGTTTTCGAAAAGGTCTTGCACGAAATATTGGAATCAGTAATTTTAATTCTGAACAAATTACAAGATTACTGGCATCGGCGACCATAAAACCAGTCAATAACCAGGTGATTTGCAAATTTATTTTCATTAAAAGAGAACTTATTTTTTAATAACAAGTAATTTATTAATTGAAAATTTATTGAAACTATGAACTATATTCAAACTAAACCCAAAATTTAATTTGTTAAATTACAAAATCCACAGGTAGAACTGAATATCAACATAAACCAGAAAAGATTGATTGCATTCTGTAAAAATAATGGTATAACTGTTACTAGTTATTCACCTTTAGGAAGACCTGGCTATACCAGTGAAACTCCTAATTTTCTGGAAAATCGAAAGGTCATTGAACTCGCGCAAAAATATGGCAAAACTCGAGCACAAATTGCCCTGAAATTTGTCGTGAGTATAAAAATAATATCCAAAAATAATTTCATATTTTGTATTTCCTTTTAGCACACAATTTATCTTTTTTTCCCTTTATTGTTGTATAGACACAGTTAGGCGCTGCTTTAATTCCCAGATCGGTAACCTATTCTCGAATCAAAGAAAACTTTGAGATTTTCGATTTTCGATTGAACGAGGACGAAATGAAAATTCTTGAATCTATCGAAACTGGGAAGCGAATAATTTCATTTGAAGAGTATGTATTTTACTGATTATTAATTTAGTAATTAATTTTGATTTTAATATTTTGAAGCTTATAAATATTATTTCAAATTTGAATTTCTATTTCAGTCTCAAAGACCACAAATATTATCCATTCGAGATTCCATTCTAATTATACGACATGCCGCGGAGAAAATGTTTGCGGAAATATGAAACCTATTCTTATTAAATTGGGATTAACATTTATTGTCTAAAATAATTTTTGTTGAATTTTGAAAAAATCCTTTCTTCATCATTGACTGTAGTTTTCTCTGAATAAAACAAACATTTAAATCAATCGTCCTAATCTTTTTCTGAAAATCCATTCATCATGTTTGAAGATTAATGTTTGAGAATTTTGTGGACATTTTTCAATTTATTTCAAATGTTATTTGAAATAATAGTAAATCTAGTTAATAAAAAAATCAAATTACTTTAATTCTATTATATTGATTAATTTTTCTTCTGAAAAGATCTTCTCCTTTCGCTACGCTGGGAATCGAACGACAGCACTTCCGAGTGCCGGTTGGGTGCTATAATTTTTAATTCATATTTCCATCTAGTCTGAAAAGACGTTAAAATTTCTGTTATTCTCGGATGATAATACGGATTCCTTGAGAAGTTTTATATGTGCCACCCTGCAAAATAATCCGTGTATTTTCTGAAAAAAGTTTCTTCTCGCGATCTCTCTAGTAGCCAATGGGAAAGCACCCGACCGGCAATCGGAAGTTCTGTGATTCGATTCCTAGCAGGGCGGAAGGAGAAGATCTGTTTTCTTTCTTCAAAAAAAAAAAAAAATTAATTGAAATAATTTTTAATTCATATTTCCACCTAGTTGGAAAAGACTTTAAATATTTCTGTTATTCTCTGATGTACAGATTCCTTGAAACATGTATTATAATGAATGGAATTCCTAAAAATAAAACAAGAATTGAACGATCAAATTTGGACAACCGCCACAAAATGCTTCTATTGTAATTCCTAAAAACAAAACAAAAATTTGTTTCCTCTGACAAAAATAAAAAAGGGGGGGAAAAAATGTGTCTTTCCTCATTTTTGTTTTTTGTTCTGAGGAATTACAAAAGTGACATTTTGTGGTGGTTGTCCAAATTTGATCGTTGAATTCTTGTTTTATTTTCAGGAATTGCATACATTAACTTGATTATTGGACGTTAAATGGGATTTTCAATTCGATTTTAATCTAATTTAAAATTCTTAAATTTCGCATCTATTATAATAAATACGAGGACGGCTCTTTTAAACAATTATTATTAATTAGTAATCATGCTTGCACCCGCATGCATTCGAACAAAATTTTCTCGTAATTTCGGTTTGTATCTTAAAATACAAAGCTTGAACATTCATTATTATTAAGGCCTTTTTCAAAATGCTAAACAATCGGGTTCATTCGCTATGATTTTTGGAAAATGGCTCTGGGCTGTTTGTATTCAGTGTCGGGTAAGTTACTTTTTTTGAGTAACTAGTTACAGTTACGTTACTTGTAACTGTAACTAGGGATAGTTATTATATAAGGTAACTTTAAGTTACCTAAAAAGTTATTTTTTCACTTCCTAAATTTTATTGCTTGAAAATCAAAATAACTAACAAGGGGACCTTTAGGTCTGCTTTTTCTTGTTTCAATTGATACTTTCCTCAATGAAAGGTACGTACCAGAGGTTTTCTGAGAAAAATCAAGAAGACGCAATTTTGATCCAATTTCGAGAAAAAAGCATTTCAAAAATTGCAAAACGGATGGTCATTGAGCCGGTGTAAAAGTATATCGAAGAGTCGGTAGCTCCCTGGTAGATCGCTCGGCTGATAGCCGGAAGGCTGTGCGTTCGATTCTCGCTACCCATACTTTTTTTTATTCTTCAAAATCCTTATTTATTCTATTTTTGAATAAAATTTGATAAAATTATACCATTTAATGATTATTTATTCCTTACTTTCAATGAAAAACTCTATCAATAGTAGTTTTATTACCACTCGTTTGGAGAATTGTGCATTTTATAAAAAAATTTTATTCTTCAATAGTTTCCAGTATCTATATTATTGAATGAAAGTAGGAACAAAGTAGGAACAAAGTGAAAAAATACACTTTCAAGACAATTCTGATACTTGTTAGTAAATATCTATGAAAAGAGTCACTACATCCACTGGAATTTCGTATTTATTATTTCAATTTTCATTTGAAATACTTCATTCCAACTTTTATTTAATAATATAGATACTAGAAACTATTGAATAATAAAAAATTTCAATGAAATGAACAATTGTCCGAACTTGTGGTAATAACAATACTATTAATAGAGTTTTTCATTGAAAGTAAGGAATAAATAATCATTAAATGGTATAATTTTATCAAATTTTATTCAAAAATAGAATAAATAAGGATTTTAATGAATAAAAAAAAGTATGGGTAGCGAGAATCGAACGCACAACCTTCCGGCTATCAGTCGAGCGCTCTACCAGGGAGCTACTGACGATTCAAACAAAAAAAAAAGCAGACCTAAAGGTCCCCAGACTGAATTTAAACAGAAATAGGCATTAAAGTAAATAAAAAATACAAGTGAACAACAATATATATTTATGATAAAATTCAAATTGAATAATAGGCATGTCACAGAATATCCTGCGGTATCAGATTCTGAATGGATTTTGTTTTTCCTTATTGTTCGGCAGAATCCTCAGAATTACTTGTTTCGTAATTTACAAAAAAAATCAATTTTCAACCAAATAATTGAATTTTCTTCCATTTAAAACTAAAAAGAGTTAAATTTCCAACAAGAAAGTTAATTTTCAACCTAATAGTTGAATTTTCTACCAACATTTTTGAACGAAATACATGAATTTTCAACAAAAATAGATGAATTCTCTACCAAAAATATCTTAGTTGATACTATTTCAAACATAAAAGATTTTATTTCCGTTTCCCGCGTGAAAGTGTGTGGCAGAGGTGAAAATTGGTGCTGAGTTTTTCTGATAATTGTGGTGAAATTTGAGGTGAGTGGATTGTGGATGTGTAGAGAAGGGCTCGTTTGTGAGGGATTGATTGTAAGATTGAAAGATTGACAAGGGGGTGAGGATATTTTGGGGGATCAAGACAGATTTGTGTGGAAGTTGAGGTTAGGTTGGTTTGAGGTTTGTGACAGGGTGGGAGGACCAGGTTGGTTGTAGCAGGGCAGGGTAGAGAAGGAGAAAGGCAAGGCAGATAGACGCGACAGCAGATGGAGACAGAGAACGATAGAAGGCGGGATCGTTTAAATTGGATTCATGGCTAGCGGAGCGAATACTAGCAAGGAAAACAGGGATTCAGATCAGGAAGTTTTCAGTACACCGAAAGGGGTGATCAAAGAAAGGAGGACAAGGGGAAAGTATCGTAAAACAATAGAAAAGGATAGATTGAGGGAGAAGAGCGTGGGGTCGATTGAGGCATATATCAAGAGGAAGAGAGAGGAGAGGGGAAGCAGTGAAAACAAGGAACATACAGGGTCAAGCTTGAAAAATCCAAAAATGTACAGAACGCCGCCGGAAAAACATAGTTTTGTAGAGAAGGATGAGAAAAATAAGGGGACAGAAAGAGATAGAGCTGAGGCTAAAGATCCGATGGAAATGGAAAGATTAAAAGAAACGCGCGAAATGATGATAGAAGTAATGGGGATGTATGAAGAAAGGCAGGAGAAAAGGGTGGAGGAAACAAGTAAAGAAATTAGACAGTAAATGGCTGAACTTAGAAAAGAAATGATGAAATGGGAAGAAGTCAGGGAAAAGCTAGAGAAAAGGAAGCAGATGTTGGAGCAATGACTAGAAAAGAAGGAAGAGCATAATAAAAAGGTAGATGAGTTGGAAAGTAGAATAAAAAAATTGAAAGCTCAAACCGTGAGTTTGGAGGTGGGGAGAGAGGGAATAAGGAGAAGGAAAGGCTGAGAAAAATAGAACAAAGAATAGAAAAGAAAGAGAGAGAAGACAGAAAAAGAAACAAATTGATAAAGGGTCTTAGAGTAGAGGGGAAGAAGCTGATGGAAGGAATGGAAGAACTACTAAATAGGATTGATGCTAAGGTAGAGATAGAGGAAGTGCGAAGTGTAGGAAGGGAAGAGCGAAGAGGGGAGAGAATGATACTGGTGAAACTAAAGAAATGGGAACATAAGAGGGAAGTAATGACAAAGAAGTGGTTGTTATGTGGAAGCTCGGAGAATAGAGGATGATTTGACATGGGCAGAAAGGAACATGCAGTATAAGTTAAGGAAAATAGCCGAAGAGGAAAGAAAAAGGAGAAGAAGAACATGGGTTTAGTATGGGAAAATACAGATAGAAGGTGTATGGTGGAATTGGGACGAGGACAGGGAAGAGTTAGTTAAAAATGAGGTATCGGGAAACCTAGGAGAGAAATGAACGGGAGGTAAAGATATAAGAAATAGTGAGAAACAAGAAGAGACGAGAAACGAAAGTAGGGAAGATTGGAGGATATGCTACTGGATTATAGCAGACTTAGAAAGAAAGGATAGGGAGTTTATGAGAAATTTGTCACAATAGGATGTAGTAGTAATGATGGAGACGTAGCTAGATGAAAAGGGATGGGAAAGAGTAAGGGGAAGATTACCAAGAGGTTACAAATGGCAGGTTCAAAATGCAAAGAGGAAGAATAAAAAGGGCAGAGCAATGGGAGGAATGGTGACGGGAGTAAGGAACGCGTGTATAAGAGATAATGATAAAAAAGAGTTAAGAGAACATAAAGAAGGATTAATAGTAGAAGAGATAAATGCGGGACGAGCGAGGTGGAAGATAGTGAGGGTTTATGTGAACGGTGATATGCAGGAGAAATCAGAGGAGATGAGAGAACTGATGGAAGAAAATAATCAAGAGAGTAGGCTAATAATAGGAGTTGATTTTAATGCGAGAACAGGAGATAGAGGAGGAAGGGAAAGAAGCTGTTAAAGAGCCTAGGGGAGATGGGATGGTTTATCCTAAACGGAAGTATAGAGGGAGATGAGGAAGGGGAATATACACGTTCAGGAAGAAAGAAGAAACGGTAATTGATTATGTGGTAGTGGACGACGAAGTAAGAGAGAAGGTTGAGAAAATAGAGGTGGGGAACTATATAGATTCGGATCACTTTCCCATAATAGTGACGGTAGGGGATAAGTGAGTAATAACAAAAAGGCTAAAATGGAAGCAAAAGTAAAAAGAGCAGGAAGAGGGGATTGGTCAATGGAAGGTAAGGAACAGTTTAAAGAAAAAGTCAGGAATATCCAAATGGGGGATGGAAACGTAAACGAGGAAATGGAAATAATGGTAGGAGAAATAAAACGAGCATTTGAGTGCACAAGCAAAAAAGAAGTTGGTGAAGGAGGGTATAGAAGTGGATGGGATGAGGATTGTGAACAGAAGAAGAAGGGAGTGAGAAAGGTATTAAGAAAATGGAGAAAAGGGACGAGTAGTGGAGAAGAATATAGGAGAAAAAAGAAGGAGTATACTGAGTTGTGTGATCAAAAAAAAGAGGAGGAAAATAAAAGGTTTGAAGAAGAAGCGGAGAAGGCTAGAACGGAAGAAGAGGTCTGAAAGGTGGTAAATAAAGAGAGAAGAAAAAGAGTAAACCAGGATATTGAGATGATAGAATGGAAAAAATATTTTATGGAATTACTAGGAGGGGTAGAAAGGAAAGTTAGGAAAGGAGGAAGAGATGGTAGGGAAACAGATGAGGAGGAGGACATTACAAGAGAGGAAATAGTCAAGGTATTAGGGATGATGAAAGATGGAAAGGCACCTGGTATAGATGAGATTCCAAATAAAGTATGGAAATACGGGGGGACAGAATTAAAGGAATGGGCATGGATAATGTGCAATAGAGCATGGAGAGGAGAGGGGTGGCCAGAGTTATGGAAAGAAAGAGTAGTGATACCGATAGTGAAGAAAGGCAAAGGGTAGGAGGTTAAAGATTATAGAGGAGTGACACTAATGCCAACACTGTATAAAGTATATGTGACTGTTTTATCGGAGAGGTTAAAAAAGAAGTTGTGGAGAAAAAGATAGAGCCACCGAATCAGACAGGGTTTAGAAAAGGGATAGGGGTAATGGACAATATATATGTTCTCAACCACTTAGTAAATAAGAGGATTGAAAGGGAGAAAGGGGCAATGATAGCAGTGTTCGTGGACTTGAAGGCGACGTTTGATTCATTAGACCAAGGCGAGATAGAAAAAGTTATGGTGAAAATGGGGATAAGAGAGGGATTAATAAAGAGAGTATCGGAAATTTTTAAAGAGACAAAAAGCAAAGTAAAGGTAGGAGAGCAAGTGGGAGATAGTTTCTGGCTGGTGAGAGGGGTAAGGCAAGGATGTCCTCTGAGCCCACTTTTATTTAATATATTAATATCAGACTTGGAAGAAGAAATTAAGAGAAAAGGGTGGGGAGGAGTTAGGATAGGGAACGAAAAGATATACATATACACTGGCATACACAGACGATATAGTGTTGATGGCAGAGGATGAAGAAGGGATGGTGGGCTTAATTACCGGATTAGAGAAATACTTAGATGGAAAAAAGTTGAATTTAAATGTAGAAAAGACAAAGATAATGAGGTTTAGAAAAGGAGGGGGAAGAAAGAAAGAATGGACGGGGAGATGGAAAGGAAAAAAATTAGAAGAAGTAAAAGAGTTTAAGTATTTGGGATATACCTTGCAAGCAAATGGAGATCATAGAGCTCATATAACAGAAAGGATAAAAAAAGCAGCAGGGGTAATGAAACAGATATGGGGAATAGGAAAAAGAAGATTTAAAAAAATTGGAGAATGAGAATGTGGTTATTTGATATGCTGGTATGGCCGGTATTAGGTTATAGAGCAGAGATATGGGGATGGAAAGAAGGGAAAGAGATTTAAAGTTTACAAGAAAAGTATATAAGGTGGACGCTAGGGGTAGACTGGAGGACGCCGGGATATATGGCGAGAGAAGAAACGCAAAGGGATAAATTAAGTACTAGAGCGGGAAAGAGGGCATCGAATTTTGAGACGAAGCTGAGGGAGGAAAAGGGAGGGGAATTAGCGAGAAAGTGTTTGATGGAGGTAGAAGAAAGGAGAGGGGGGCGATTGTATTAACGAGATGGCAGGAAGAAAGGAGGGAGTTCTTTAAGGCTAGAGATATAGAAGACGCGACTGGAGTCAACTATGAAGAAGTGGAAAAAAGGGAGAGGGAAAGACAGTTAATAGAAAGATGGGGGATGATTGAAGAATCAAAATATAATATATGGTATAAGATGATAAAAAAGGAAGGAGAACCAAAGTATTTAGAAAAGGGATGGGGAGAGAAAAGATGGACAAGAATAGCAAGATTTAGATTGGGAAATGAGGAAAGGGCAAGTATGTATTGGGAAAAGAAAGATAACAGGAAGTACAGAATATGTGAATGGGAAAAGGAAACATGGGAGCATGTATGGCAAGGATGTAGGAGAGGAATGGAAGATAAAGAAAGCTGGCAAGAGAATGTGGTAAGGATTCTAGGGGAGGATGGTTTGGGGGAAGAGTGAATGAAGGAGTTAGAGGATGCTAGGGGAACAATTGAAAAAGAATGAAAGAATGGATGCAAAAAATGGCAACATGGAGATACAAGAGAAGTGAAAGAAAAAGTAAACGGAAGTCTCTCTCTCTCTCTCTCTATCTCTCTCGCTTGCACTCTCGCATGCACACTCGCTAACACGTCCTAAATTGCACTATCGTCAAAAGTAGATTCAAGGCGTTAGATATCAGATTTTATTTAAATAGGTGTAAGTAATTGTAAATAGTAACGATAAGATTTTATAAAACATGTAGAAGGAAGTGTTGTAAGAAATGGAAGTCATGTAAATCCTTAGGGGACACATTATGAATGAAGAAGACATACAAGATTTTAATTTTAAATCCAGCACAGTTGAATTCAACCGAAAAATACGAATTTTTAACAAAATAGTTGAATCCTCAAATAAATCAGATTAATTTTCTTCCAAAATAGTCAGATGTACAAAAACCAAGAAAGTGAGGGTTTTTTTAACCAAAAGAGATACATTTTAAAACGAAAAAGCCAAAGTTTGAACCAAGAAAGAAAACAATTTCCACTAAATTGTTAAATTTTCAAGCCAAAAAGACGAGTTTTCTTCAAAACAGTTACATTTTCCAACCGAAAATATAAATTTTCAACAAAAAAGTTACTTGAAAAGTACCGAAATACTTGCATTTTTAACAAAATACATGCATTTTCAACCATGTACTTAAATCTTCAACCAAAATAGGTGAATTCTCAACGAAAAATATAATAGTTCGTATTATTTCGAACAACAAAGATTTTAATTTTTTACTGCAAAAATCGTAACTCAGTTAAGTTACAAGTTTCAGTACCTTAGTCACCTATACATTTTTCCAATGAAATAAAATTTGCATTTGGAGCTTTATTTGACAAGTATTTTCAGTATTTATGACGAATCTTTAAAATTATGGACAAATTTAACTATTTTGTATTGTATTTATTTAGAGAAAAAAATAAAAAAATAAAAATTGATTAGCATTTCGAACTCGAAAGTTCATTGCCTCACTACCCGATTCGGGTAGTATTTCTAGGTGGATAAATACTACCAGTGTGGGTCCACCACACCCACGACGGGTCAACAACACGCAGTATTCCCCGAACGGTCACCCATCCAAGTACTAACCGCGCCCAACACTGCTTAACTTCAGTGATCTAACGGGAACTGGTGTTTTCAGCGTGGTATCGCCGTTGTATTTATTTAGGCATCAATTATTTTTAATTTTATTGGAAAGGATTTAAAATGTATTTTTTCATATTATAGTGCGAGCGAAAAAAGTGCACTTTTTTTCTTTATTATTTGTCGCACACTGAAACTTTGTCTTGCTTCAATTGTTCAAAAAAATTTAATTTATTTTTAAAACAATGTACTAAGAATCAAATGAAACATTTTAACAATTGAGTATTTTTCATCAGTGTCCATTGTTTCTACGGAATATCATAGAATGCTTTTCAAAGAAAGAAAGAGAGGAAAGGATTATTAAGAAAGGCCACAATTTAAACTTTAAGTAGTTCCACGTCTGCTCTCGTGAGTCATTTAATCAAATTGTCCAATCGAGCAAATTCGGTCCTCTGCTTTCCAACTACTGCACACCGGATTTCTCCGTCTTTCTCTCCGGATGTCATTGTAATAGGCAACAATGGAATATTCCATTTCACTTCTTCAAAAGAAAAAAAAATTGGTTGATATAAAATAAGATATTTGAGATTTCAACAGGTTTGGACCTCAGCTTTGAAAATTGATCAATTTCAAATTTAAAAAAAAAACATATTAAATTCAAGTAATATATCTAAGTAAATAACTTATCTACTTCTGATCTAAGTAAATCTTGAGAATGAAATAATTTTTAATCAAAATTAGAATGGGGATTCTTCAATTCAATTTAAGACAATTTAATTTGAAAATTTTTCCTTCAACATTCAATTTAGAAACAGTATCTAAAGATTCAAATTTAAGAAATAAATTTCTATAAAGAAACCTCAAAACCCGGCGGCTTTCCTCTGATTTAATAAAAATGTTTTTCCAAAAATCGATGAAAAACTTGAATAACTTGGATAAATTGAGTCCTAGAGCAACAAAACTACTGTAAATATGCATATTTGGGTTGCTGCTTATAAATTCTAGGTAAACAAAATTCAAAATGGAGGACCAAAAGTTTTTAAAATTTTTGAACTAAAAAAAAATAATAGTAAATGATTAATATTTGGCACGCATATTCATTAAGACATAAGAAGTTAATAAAAAATAATTTCGACCCGGGATGAAGGGTAAAAATACCCTTAAATCGTGGAAAACACCCCAAAAAAATTGTTTTTGACGATTATTTTGCAAAGGGTGCATCGGTAAAAAATGAATTTTTGTAGACAAGTTGTACATAAAATATACATAAAAAATGATGGCATTCACTTTTTCTTTGTCGGCAATATTTTCCGAGATATCCACCCTGGGAGTAGAGGGTGAGTTGTACCGCGCGAGTCATACGCTCCTTTCGTAGCTCATATCTCGAAATGGGGTCGTTTCTGGATGAATGTGTACAGTACTGAAATTATATAGAATTTTCCGTTCTAAAACTTAAATTGAATGCGTTTTCATCGAAAACCCATCTCATTTGGAGATGAGAGTTACGACAGAAGCGTGAGACCCGCGCGGTACAACTCACCCCTACTCCCAGGCAGGCGCGGATCTATAGAAGGGCTTTAGGGGGGCCATCCAATAATTCCCCTTCCCATCCACTCTCAAGAGGGGGGGGGGGGATAATTTTATTTATTTATTCAAAGTTTTATTTAAAAATATATAAATATATTAATCACGAATCTTATAAACATATAAGTAGTAAGGTACAACTACACTGAAAGAAATTTTGTAACAATACTTGCTATTTCAATATTAATAATTGATATAGTCGATTACGATTTGGGGAAATCGTGTAGATATACAAATTATTGTTAGCGTACTTACGAAACTTCACAATTCAAATATGAAAACTTAATATCTTGAGAACAAGAATTGGTATAGTCAATAGCAAAGATTGATAAGATCATACGATCTTTGCTATTGAATATACCAATTCTTGTTCTCAAGATATTAAGTTTTCATATTTTAATTGTAAAGTTTCGTAATTACGCTAACAATAATTTGTATATATTTGGTTGGCAAGTGAGGCAATGCGAAAAAGTAGGGACATGCGAGCGAGGCGAGGCGAAGCGAGGAAGGCAAGGCGATACGATCGTGCGGCGTAGAGATAAGGAATGCATGGATGTTAGTTTTTAAGGGTTAGTTTTAAGGAAATTCTGTAAAAAATGGATGTGTAAGCAAGTCAGTTTTTCAAGGCCAGCAGGCTGAAAAATAAACGTTTATCTATCTATCTATCTCCCCAAATCACAATCGACTATATCAATTATTAATATTGAAATAGCAAGTATTGTTACAAAATTTCTTTCAGTGTATGGGGCGGCGGCCGCTTACCCCCACTTCACAGACGTCTGTCTAGACCGGCGCCTACCCCCACCACGCGGCTTACCACCAACACTACGCCTAGAGTTGCGTGACCCTAGCCCGTGGGGGGAGCACATACACGAACTGTGGGATGTGCCCCCCCCCCCCTACTGTGACCCCCCCCATAACAGGCAAGTATGGGGCCAGCGGTCAGACTACTCCCACGCCTCGGGAGTTTGTCTGGGCCTTGTCTCGCTAGATGCTCGTGTTTGTTTGAAGTCTAGGAATGGGAGATAAGGAATAGGTAGATTATTATTTTTTTGAATCTTGTTCTTGGGTGAACCCGGTTTTTCATCATAGTCATGGACTAAGTCAAGTAACTGATGTATGAGGATGTTAGAAGTTAATATAATACGATGTCTGATATCTTCAGCGCTGATGTTGCAGGTACAAAATTAGGAGCATTGTGTAGTTTGCAGTTTGTCTTTACCGCTGTTATCCTTACACAGCGGCCGTGAGTGTTGGAGGTGACAACAGTCGCCTCTGGATGATTTCTTAGAGCTACCATGTATCAAGCCATAGGTTCTTAGTCACTTGCGTCCTGATGATCTAGGAAGTTTCTTACAATGCGACAGGTGTTTAATAAAACCGCCTTCTGAGCTGCCGCCAGTACCCTAGTGACTCCTAAATGTTCAAGATGTTCAGTGCATCTTGCGTGCACATTGCCTGTAGCCGAAATCACAAGAGGATGAATGGATGCATGTTTTACATTCCTCCATATTGCCTTTACTTCATGCCTCAGCTCGCTATACTTATGAATCTTGGTTGTATAGGTTGCCTGCAAATTTCGGTTAAGCGGACAAGCAATGTCAATGGTGTAGACTCTTCCACCTTTTTTCTCTCGCTTCACGATGTCAGGTCGATTGGCTCGGATGTAATGATCCGTCTGGATAGTCACATCCCAATATAAAATGTAATCGTCATTTTCTAAAACGGGCATTGGAATATATCGATAGAAAGGCATCCATTCTGTTAAGGGACCTAGGTTTAGGGCAAGTTGTTGATGTATAATGCCCGCCACATCATTGTGCCTGTGCGTATATTCTCTTTGAGCCATTACGCGACAACCATCACTAATGTGCTAGAAGGATTCGTAGGTATCTCCACATAATCGGCACCGGTTAACCAAGTCTTGATGTAACACGTGTTTGCGATAATTCCTGGTGCTGACAACCCCATCCTGAATCGCAATGACGAATCCTTCTGTTTCTGGATACAGGACTCCCTTTCTCAGCCAAATATTGGATGCTTCACTATCCACTTTATATTGATCTAACGTTTTGGGATGTTCGCCGTGGATGGCTTTTTGTCTTAATTGCGTTTCTAATTTCTCTATGGTTTCTGCCCTAATATTCAAGGCCCCTCTGAGGACAAATTCAAGGGTGTGTAGTCAAGATCCGCTTTACAGATGGTGTTGTACAGCGTAACATCTCGCTTGCTGTTAAAATAGTCTCGCAACTGTGTCAAGTCCGTCCTTTGTACGGTCTGCCTGATGCGATAAATCCGGAGTTTATCCGGTCAAGTCCAAGTTTTGTACGGTCTGAAGGACGCGATCAATCCGGATTGTGCCCGTTCATGTCCGTGTTTTGTAGGTTCTGTCGGATGTGATGAATCCGGATTGTGTCCGGTCATGACCGTGTATTATATGGTCTGACAGATGCGATTAGTCCGATTTTTGTCCGGTCTTGTTCGGCCATGTCCATGTTTTTTGCGGTCTGGCGGATGCGATTAATCCGGTGAAGTCCGAAATTTGTACGATTCTCAGGAATGCGATTAATCCGGATCTCTTCCGGTTAATTCCGAAATTCGTCCTTCCTGACAAATGCAAATAATTTATATCTTATTCGTCTTTACCCAATATTTGTCTAGTTATTCGCGAACGCAATACACCCTAATCTTATCCGGTATAGCAAACTGAACTAAAAAAATTAAATTTGATACAGTTATAGAGTATTCAAATATAAATGAGCGAAAACAGGATGTTAAAAAGTCGTACGAGAAGTCATTTTTGATAACATTTGAAATGCACTTCTAGGAAAGAAATTAGAACACTTTCGAACGAAGTATGTTGAATAGTGAAATATTACGTACAATAATAGCATACAGTTTAGAGAACAGTAAAACAAAAACTATTTGAATCAATTATTATCATTCCCGTCCACTGATCCTTCTTCCACATCATCGTCAATTCCATCATCATTCCCATCAACTGTTCCTTCCACATCATCGTCAATTCCATCATCATTCCCATCAACTGTTCCTTCCACATCATCGTCAATTCCATCATCATTCCCATAAAGTCCTTTTTTCCACATCATCGTCAATTCTATCAATATTCCGATCAACTGCTCCTTCTTCCACATCGTCATCAAAACTTTAATCATTCCCATCAACTGCTTCTTCTTTCCAGGAGAGCTGTAGATTCACTTTCATGAACAGATTCATCTTCTATCGGAACCACATAGTTATCCTAATCCTTGTTCAAAAGCTCATTAGCTTTCTCATCATTTTCCGTGTTCCTATTCACGTTTTCATCGAAATTCTAATTATTTTTGTTTGTTTTCGAAGTTTCATTATCGCTTTTATGGTTTTTTTCTGACGCCCTACCCAAAAACGAAAGCAAAATATTAAATTTTTTTCGATACGCCCTACTATGCAGTAGGATTTTCCGTTTTCACTTGAATGTCACCAAATTACAACTTAAACCCGCGGATACATTTTAGATAGAATCGGACTTCTTCCGGAGTCGATGTTTTTGACCGGATGAATTTCGGATTTAAGCGAACGATTTCCCGATTTCATTTGCATTTCACGATACTACAACTTAAACCAGCGGATTAATTTAGAATAGAATCGGACTGTTTCCGGAGTTGATGTTTTAGACTGGACAAATTTCAGATTTATGCAGACGATCTTTCGTTTTCAGTTTAATTTCACTGAATGGCAACTGAAACTTGCGGATTAATTTCGGATAGAATTGGACTATTTTCATAGTTGATGTTTTAGACCGGACAGATTTCGTATTTAGTCGGACGATTTTCCGTTTTCACTTGAATTTCACCTAATTACAACTTAAATCTGTGGATAAATTTTGGATAGCATCGGACTGTTTCCAGAGTCGATGTTTTTGACCGAACGAATTTCAGATTTAAGCGGACGATATACCGTTTTCACTTTAATTTCACCGAATGACAAATAAAACCTGCTGATTAATTTCGGATAAAATCGGACTATTTTCGGAGTTGATGTTTTAGATCCGACAGATTTCGGATTTAATCAGACGATTTTCCGTTTTCACTTCCCTAGTAGCAAGATAACTGCAGACTGGCGCAAGCTGGGCGCCAGAAAAAGAAGAATCTGTTTGCAGCCTGGCGCCCGGCTGGTTCCGCTATGGCGTGCTGTTCTGGCACCAGAACAGTCATGATATACAGCAGACAAAATTGAAATAACGTAAAATGGTACTAAATAGGTTTCTGTAATAGTTATACACTATATTTGAGCCCTTTCTGGGAGAATATACTGCGGAGACGTCACAACATTTCAGGAGACACACTGAAATATTAAAAACATAACCTGTTGTATAATCTTGCATGCTTGCATGTTTGGTCATACTTGTGAATCGTTCGAATTTCCGATTGCTAGATTTTCAATTTCATTATTCATATCCTACATTAATTATTAGTGTTTAAACTAAATACCAGAATCTAGTTCCTGCTTCATTCACCAGATTCTGTTTTTCGTCTGGTCTGATCATTTCTCCAGCCAGTCTGGTCGACTAGAGGGAGCAGATGCTGAGCCAGAGTCTGACCTCTGTCATACAAGGCAGACGTTGCTACTAAGGATTAATTTCACCGAATGACAACTTGAACCTGCGGATTAATTTCGGATAGAATCGGACTGCTTCCGGAGTGCATATTTTTGACCAGAAGAATTTCGGATTTAAGCGGACGATTTTCCGTTTTCACTTCAATTTCACCGAATGACAAAAAAAACCTGCGGATCAATTTCGGATAGAATCGGACTATTTTCAGAGTTGATATTTTAGACCGGACAGATTTCGGATTTAATTAAACGATTTTCCGTTTTCACTTTAATTTCACCGAATGACAAATTGAACCTGCGGATTAATTTCGGATAAAATCGGACTGCTACCGGAGTACATGCTTTTGACCGGAAGAATTTCGGATTTAAACAGACGATTTTCCTTTTTCACTTCAATTTCACCAAATGACAACTAAAACCTGCGGATTAATTTCGGATAGAATCGGACTATTTTCGGAGTTGATGTTTTAGGCCGGACAGATTTCGGATTTAATCAGACGATTTTCCGGTTTTACTTTAACAAAAATAATTTCAGGTACTGAGGTCCAGACTAATTTCTAATCAAGTCGGACTCTTTCGGGAGTGAAAGTTTACGTTCGGATAAATTTCGGATTAGACCGGACTATTTTCCATGTTTAGTATAACGAAAATAATTTCAGGTTTTGAATTCCGGACTGATTTCCGATCAAGTCGGACTCTTTACGGAGTCGAAATGTATGGTCCCGACAGACTCCGGACATAATCAGACAAATTTCTGACTATTTTCGCACAGTTTTCCGATTGGATCGGATATATTTCGGAAAAAAATCGTGAATCGGATTGATTTCTGATAAATTCGGACCAATTTCAGAATCCGAAATTTTTAGAAGGGATATGATTTATTTGTTGCCTTTCAGAGAATTTTCGGAGGAATTTTGAAAAAAAGTTTCTAATAATAGGAATGAAGAAACGAAGGAATTTGGGATATTTTTCAGCGAAACTAGGAAAATTTGTCTGGAAGAAGTTTTACAAGATACAGAAAATGGATTAAATTCGACATTTTGTTTCGCACTTATACAATCCAATATAATATTTTTCAGGCCTTTGCGAAAGTGAGCAAGTTTTTCCGTTAGCATTTAAAACCAAAACAAAAATTGTATGTAGGGGAGAGTTGACCACAGGAAGTCAGAAAAAGTTAAACACATATCGAAGTTCTTTCTAAAACTAACCTAGAAAGTTAGACACATCTAAATGAGAATAAATCCTTCGCGAAATCAAGACTTCAAAGCCAAAATGTTTTTCTTCAAACATTCACAAAAATTAACAATTTTACAAGACCATGTTATTTGAGTCCCTGCACGGAAAAAATAAGTTGTCGAAACTTTACTTGACTACTCAACCATTCTAGGATAGCTCGCTTTTTTTTTAGAACCTCGTATAATTTTAATTAAAGAACCGCAGACTTCATCGAAAAAGTGAAAAAAGTCATCGAATTATTGGAAGACAATCTAATAATATCAGTTTTCGAATTTGTATTCAGCAGATTTTGACAAAGTTCTAGACAAGCATTCAATTTTTCATAAAAAGTCCTCCAGATTCCACAAGATTTGAAATACAATAACTGTAGCACAGAAGCGTATCACTGATTTATAAGTTGTCGAAGAATTCGTTGACTGTCCTCTACATATCTATACATTCACAATGTACAGTCACATTGGATGATTGTATTAACACGTAGTGACGCTCAGGGACCTAATCTACATTTGGCGGGAACAGTGCGCGCCGCCTGTCGGATTTTTACCTCAAGCTTTAGGGTGAGGTTATTGTAGAGCCTATGTGTAATCATATGGAAAAGCACGTATTTTTAAAACTGATTTATTTAAATTCTGGGCCTTTAAACCTTACTAAAAATGGCAATAATATTGAAAAATTTCTTCCAAGAAATAAATACAGATTTATTTCGGAAGGAAAGCCTTCGTAAAGGGCAAGGATTATTAAGAAGTTGTCACGTTAGCAATGTGCAAGAGGCAATCGATGGCAACGTTAGTAAAGTGTTTGGAACAGTTTTACGACAAACTCCTGGAAGTGAGAGTAACAAAAATAAACGAAACTTTTATAAAGTCTACGTACAGGTAAGTTAAATTGCAAAATAATTATATCAATTTCATATAATTTGTGTAAATAGTGAATTATATTACTGATGTTTCTATACCTTTTAAATAAGTCCTGAGTCTTTATCATTGTACATAAGTGAAAAAAGTAATTATTAAATTAACGTTTCTTTTGAGACAGTTTGGAATAACCAGATGTGAACTGCAATAATTCTAACATGACATTTTTTCTATTTATCCACGTTGTGCAAAATTTAGAAATAATGTTGGAAAATTAGATACAAATCAATGTCATAATCAAATAAAAACCTTTTACCAAAATTTAAATCAACGAAGTGCAATTAAAAAAATGGATAACGAATACCATTATATTTTCTTATTTGAAATTTGTACTTAAGATGAAAATGATTAATGATTTGTAAAATAAACAGTTAATTTTATTCCAATATATATTCAAAAAAAGGGTTAACAACCACCGCAAGGTCCCACTGAGAGCAACTGCCATGTAAAAAATGACACCGGCTCTCAGTAGAACCGCGGTAAACCACACCTATGGCCACGTCTCACAACCGTGAGATGGGTGGTCGCAGGACACGATGAAATCACGACAGGCCGGCGAAATCCTCGTGTGTCTTGAGGATACGAAGCGACCCAAGGATGACTGCTTTCTGCATCCACCTCGCAAGTGCCTTGGCATATTTTTGGCACGCGTGTATGGCTTTAAGATTACGACCAATAAAGAATTTTGTCAATAGACATATATATAATGTCTATTGACAAAATTCTTAGAAATTAAAAAAATGAACAAAAAGAAAATATATATATACATTGTTATTGAACTATGTAGTATTGAAAAATGTATACTTTTTTCAGTTGAACGCCGACCGTACAATTTTCGACACGGATTGCGATTGCCAAGGTGGTAAAGCCTTCTGTAAGCATGCTGCCGCCGTTTGTTTATTTGTTAATACTGAGAATACTTGTTCAAAGACAGACCAGCCAATGCTTTGGAACAAACCGACGGAAGCTCAATTAGCAAAATATCAAAAGGGATGTACCATCGAACAATTATTTCCACCAAAGAAGATAATTCCAGATTTGTTTAAAGTATATAAGATTGATAATGTTGAAAATATTACGGATGAATTGCTGAATCAAAATAGCATTCTGGCAATGATGATTAAGGGCGAGATGAAGTGCACAGCAGAGAGGGAACACAGAAATGCAGTTGAGGAGGAAAAAGACGCAGAATATAAAGTGATAATAAATTCACTGTTAGATCTCCAAAAGAGGAAAAATCGTATAGAAATTTACCACGCCTACGACTTTGTGCCAGTTCCTTCTGAAGAAAATTTAAAAATAAAATTAGAAGTTAGAAAATATTCTCCAGGAACCCTGAATAAATGTTCAATATTTACTATAGACGAACAAAAATTTTTAGATATTTGTTTCTCGTCTATTGGGCAATCAGAAAGTGCCACGTGGCACTGGGAACGTTTTATTCGAATCACATGTAGTACGAAAGCACATCGAATAAAAACTCGAAAGGACCACTTTGAATCGCTAGCCGAACAATTTCTGAGAGCTAAGAGTAATAAGGGTAAAATTACTGAAGATATGCAATACGGGCTACGCACAGAAAAGATCGCTAGATTGTTCTTCGAAGCACGGACCGGATTTTCAGTCGTCGAAATTGGTCTTGTTGTCTCACTTCAGCAACCATTTTTGGCTTGTAGTCCTGATGGCATCGTTATTAACGGCAACCAATATGAATTATTGGAAATCAAATGTCCGGCCACCTGTAAGGATAAACCAATCGTGGACAGAGAGAAAAGACAATCCCACGTGAAATACTTGGAGTTTGAAGAGAACGGAGAACTGCAGCTGAAGGAAAGCAACATTTACTATACTCAGTTGCAGGTATCCATGTATGTTTTAGGAGATGATATGTGCCACTTTTTAGTATTTTCATCTGTTGATCACGTACTTATAGAAGTAATAAGAAACGAAGTGTTTCTGAGCACTGTGATACCTAAAATTGAAGATTTTTTCTTCAAGTATTTTCTTCCACGTCTGTCGTTGAATTAAAAACCATAAAATTATATTCAAATTTTATATATGCGCATTCATATAATGTATACGATTGTATAATCACGTACTTGTAGTTTATCAAAAAATTGTAATGAGAAGAAAAAACTTTCTGCGAACAATATATTTGTAATTTCATTCAAGAATTATATTTACAAAAATTTTACCTCTAAGTTCCTTAAATTAACCTTTATATTATGCATCTTTGCAATAGATTAAATTATTATATAAAGTAGTAAATATAACTAATGCTTTGTGGCTAGCTGCTAAACTGATAAATCTGAAATTTATCCATCTGCCTTCTCTTTAATAAGAGGTTCTTTATTATTGGCAAGAATGCAAGCCATGCGTACAACTTTATCGACATTGGGAAACAAATCATGAGAAATATGTTGCAGAATCTTGAAGATTTTGATCCTTTGAATTGCTCGTTCGACGTGAATCCTCACGGATGCGATTGAGTATCCTTTCAAGACTTCTTCACGAGTAAATTGTGGGTTGAAAGCAAATGGTGGCATTACTAATGTGCACTGACGGATTGCAAGTTCTGTTTCAATAAGAGGGAACCCTTTGTCAGCCAATATTTCATCTCCTGGCTCAACCAATTTAATAAATCCGGAATGATTCGTGATGAAGCCATCCGATGATTTTCCACCATAGCATTTGGATACAAAACTTACAAATCCATTTGGACTTATGGCAACCAAAAATTTTACTGTAAATCCTCCCTTGTAACTGGAATACATTAAAACAAGTTGCTCTACTTCTGCTGGAGAATCACATCGAACTTCCGAACAGTCTATTATTGCTCTACAGTTCGGGTAATGATGAAAAGCGGCAGGCATCGTTTCTTTTATTGCCTCTTTTGACGCCCAAAAAATCCATGATTTTGTATTAATTAGCAGAGTTTCTAAAACACAGTAAAAAATTTTCGATGTCGAGTGTCCCGTAATTCCGAAGAAACATCCAATTGACGAAAACGTTAATCCCAATTTCATTTTCATCAAAAATAGCAGTAGTCGATTTTCCCGAGTAATCTTCTTGAAAAATGCTGGTTGACCATCTTTTCCTGCAACTATAAATCGAAGTAAAACTGAAAAAAATGAGAGACTTATTCCACCAAGCTGTCTCATTTCTTCATCACTTTTGATGCTTGCATATCCAAAGAAACCAAATTCTCTCCCTGGATTCACATCCTCACTAGCCTCATCAGTTTCACTGTCTTCTTTTTGTTCTTTTTCATTCGTCAAAGAAACATTTGTTGACGGTATAATTACTTTCTCAGCCTTCTGCTTTTCATTGTTGACTGTAATTAAAGTTTGTGTTGCAACTTCATTAACAGATTCATTCATGTTGCAAAACAGAACTGATGGCATGTGAGCTTCAGTTTGGGATGGTTCGTAAAAGTCAGTTTGGATTGATTGATGCTGAGATGATTGATCCACTATTGATGCTTCCTCTGGTCTTCACATTTTCATTGAAATTATTTTGTTCTTTCGACAACTCTTTCTACTTTTTACACATGTATCAATCAAGGTTTGTAAGACGATTCTTCCAATTTATGACATACGTTTGGCCCTATCCTAGAGTGGTTGACTCAGTCATTCAAAATTTCAACAACTAATTTTTTCCGTGTGTGTGTCCTCGAGTGCAAACAAACACATTGTCATCCTTCAAATTCAATAAATGGAGTTCCCTAATTACTTTTAAGACTCATATTTAGAAACATTATCTCTTACGAAGTCATCTTGTGGAAAGTATTATACAAAAAGATTCAAACGGAAAAAAACATGTTTACAACCATCAGTGGCCTTATTAATTCTTTCCTTTTGCTCCCTTGTCTTTCTGGTCATAATGATGACGGTAAACATATTTTGCTTGGTTACACCTTTTTTGCATAATTTGCTACACAAGATAACTTGTTAGAAATTACGATTCTAAACATCTTTCTTGAAATTGTTATACTCAAACATAGAAATGCCTAGACTTCGTTGATGTTCTAAAAAAATCGGTTCTCAGTTAACTTTAGAAACTTTCTGAATAATTGCAGTCGTTGATATATTAATTACTTGGTTTATCTTTCACGAACATTTTCCTAATTCTGCCGGAAGTTACTTTTGTATAAACATAATGCATTTCAGAGTTAACATCTTTATAAAATGTCTAATTATTACCTATGTTAAAGTACAGACGATAAATAATTGCCAACCTGCCAACCGTCAGAATGTCAGAATAGGAAATTCTTTTATACGTTTTGACAACATTAGCCTCAATATTTTTTTAATTAGTCGCATGGATTCTTCGTGAGCCATGTTACATCTTCTACCAAATATGGATTTATTATTTTCAATCTAGGCAGAAAACCATTTTTGCCGCAAATGGCATAAGAACAATGTTTCCTGAATGTAAGTATAGAAGTGAAAACATTTTTAATGATCTTGTTTTTGTCAAAGTTCAGTTGAAACGTGTGATTGAGAATCAGTGCGAAGTGTCCAAAGCACATTTTATTTAAATAAAACTTAGATAGGAAAAGACCGCGAAAATAACAGTCAACAAGACATCAATATACAGGGTGTCCATGCCAGGGCTTACCGAAAATTATGCAACCCGTCTTACACGCCAATGCTATTCTTATGGCCGTGTACAGCGGGTTGCATACTTTTTGGTAAGCCCTGGCGTGTACACCCTGTATAACAGAGTAGCCATAGACAGGCCTGACGAGAGGGGGGGGGGGGGACGACGGGGACATCGTCCCTGCTCCCTCCCCCTTAGGCCGCCACTGATCGGGGCCCGTCATTCCTTGTCCCCGGGCCCGGTTTTCCTCTCCACGGGCCCAGATACCCCTTTCGATTCTCTAAATACGCGGATCATCTGTGTTGGACACCTTCCCCTTACTTGTTTTTCGCTAGATTTTTTTCTAAAAACGAAATGAAATTGAACGAAATTTTTGTTTAAGAAAAATAATAGTGAATTCACATAATTAAATGTTTCTTCTAAAAATTGAGTGAATTGCGAAGCAATATTCAACATGTGTCGAAAAACGAGATAAAAATGCGAAACTTTTGTTCTCTTTTTGAAAATGAAGTTGGAAGATATTTAATTTTTCCTTGGACAGTAAGATACGTTAGATTAAAAGAAACACTCAACTTTTTTGATACCAAAAACTTGTGAAACTGGGGGTGCGTCTGTACTTGTGGAAATAAAGAATATTTTTTAAGAAGGTTCACTGCAATTTAGGTGCATGAAAAAGTTTCGTTCTTTTCTGAACCTTAAGGATATTATTATTATTTTGCTTCTTCTTTTTTTTAATACAAATATTAGAAGAAGATTTATTTTTGTTCTTGGTGAGAAAAATGTTAAAATTCTTAAGTTTGATTCGTTAAAAAAAAATAGGAAATGACATTTCATTGTAATAGTTTTATTTCTGAAAATGTATCAAATTTCTAAGAGAATTTTATTTTGTTTCAGATATCGAAACTATAATTAAGGAACTTTTATTTTGTTACTGGAAAATATTTAAACTTGACTTTGGAAAACTAAACTCATTAGAAGGAACTTTCTCTTTTTTCTTAAAAACTTTCTCGGTTTCGACGGAAAAACTCGAATGATAATGCTCAAATCACTGTCCATCTGAGCGTAGAAATGACTCAAAATTTCAAGTTCATCACAATTACACAAGAGAAATTATTATTTCGACATGACTTTCATTTCAGGAGACATGGGCCAAAGAGATATAAAGTGTAAATACATTTATATCGAGGTAGGTGAATGTGTATACAAAATCCATGATTCGATGAATATTACTGAGTGTGGGATATAGAAATATTAATTACAAATGCAATAGAATATAATAACAAAATACACTAATCTAGAACCCACTATCTATAGGTTACCATCAGATCTAGATAAAACAATATTATACGCGTAGTGCGATTCAATTAAAACAAATTCTTCTAAACATTTTATTACTTTAAATTATTCACAAAGATATTCTGCCTTTCTCCATATGCCAATTTTTGAGATAGATTGCGATCGTCTACGAAACTGTTCGAAGCTATCCCTGGCGGACCGAACGAACGGAGCGGATACGCTACAGCGTATCCTTATAGTATCCACATCGTATCCTCTCCGTATCATGCAAGAAAAACTCATTAAAAAGGAAAGATTAACATTTCACATGTTGAAATTCGGATTCTACGTGAAATTTTGAGTTAAAAGGTCACAGAGTAATCGCAATAGTTTTTCTTGCAACATTAAAAACTTTTAATAAATATAATACTTATCGATGACGTGCGCTGAAGGCGACTTCAAACGCATCGTCATTCAGTAGCAGTTCATAGGCTTTATCCGTCGACGATGCGTTTGAAGTGGCCTTCAGCCCACGTTATCGATAAGTATATTATTTTTTTAAAGTTTTTAATGTTGCAAGAAAAACTATTGCGATTACTCCGTGACCTTTTAACGCAAAATTTCACGTAGAATCCGAATTTCAACATGTGAAATGTTAATCTTTCCTTTTTAATGAGTTTTTCTTGCATGATACGGAGAGGATACGATGTGGATACTATAAGGATACGCTGTAGCGTATCCGCTCCGTTCGTTCGGTCCGCCAGGGATGTGTGCCAAAATTTCTTTCCACGTATATCCACGCTCTTTCATCATTTTGCTTCTAAAAATGAAGCGTAATTAAAAGAGAGTCTATTTTTGTTTTGTTTTGCATATCAAAATTTCATATTATTCATATTTTGTATTATATAAAATTTCATATATTTTTTTATCATACGAGATATTTTCTTTGTCTCGTACAAGGGAACGAAAACTGAACATTTCTAATTATGTTTCTTTAACCAGAAGATATTTTCATTTGATTCACAAAAAACGAAACGTATTGCCAGAAGCTTTCATTTTCCTTACCTTTCCATAACCTTGTTATTGATGCTAAAAGCTGTTTGGAGACTTTAACTTTGTTAATAATACATTTGTTTTAATAACGAAAGGACAACATGAAAAATTTATTTTTGTTTAATATGAAATTAAACTTAGCGAAACGGACATTTCCGAAATACCCCTCAAACATTTTTAAACTTTTACGATATGTTCTCAAGATTTTGTATGTGTATTCACGTTTACCTCTGGTTACTCGAACTATTCTTCGACATTCGGATCCTTGAAAGTTTTTGAAGAAAATTGTATCATTTCGCATTTTATATAAACGAAGGTACAGAAAAATGTTCTTTAGTTCTAGTGATATCAATAATTGGAAAAACGATATAATTTCACAGAAAAAACAGAAGTTAATTTTTGTTGCCAGATTTTTTCTTGTTCTTCAAAAATTATTTGTCTGAAGGAATCGTTTTAACGAATCAAAAATTGTATTAATTATAAATGTACTCTATTATTTTCAGTGCTTTAAATTGAAGAATGAATCAACAAATTTATAAATTTTCAAAATTATATAATTTCACGCAATTTTAAGTTAGAAACATGAAAAATGGAAAAATTACAATTTTTTAAATTGAACACTTTTTAAATTAGAAGTAAAATTATTTTAATTTTAAATCGTTGTGAATGAATTATAATTATTCAACTTAAATAACGTAAAAGGTATAAGATGACATACTTCAGACCAAATAAAAAGACCTTGATATGTTGAGAAGATCCTTTAATCATCGACGTTTCGAGAGTCAAATGCTCTCCTCTTCAGGAAAACAGCAATCGAAGTCATATAAAAGTCCTTTATTTTTAAAAAATTGGCAGAAGCCAAAGTGTAGTAAAAAAAGATTCATGCTCTTACAAGATTTACAATTTTGTTCAATATTGTCCGTGATGGGATAATAATGGACCTTACTACTTTTTAACATCTTAAAGTTAAAATATTAAAAGTTCAGAACTAAATTGAGATCTGAATCTTGTAAGAGCATGGATCTTTTTTGACTACGACATTTTGGCTTCTGCCAATTTTTAAAAAATTCAGGACTTTTATATGACTTTGATTGCTGTTTAAAGTTTAAATAAACAATTCGACTTTGAATTGTTTAGTTTTGAATATTTTATTTATAATCGTTCATTTTGAATAGTCAAATATTGCTAAAAATTGAAAAAATTTCCTTTTTTCAAATTAAATGTGTTACAATGGAACATTTCAGACTGGAACAATATTCCAACAAGATTTTAAGTACAATAAAAGCATTTAAGGATGAGTCTATTAATTTTTAATTATTTAAAAATAGTTTATAAAGTGTCAATCGGAAGTTTACATTTAATTAACTAATAAGGCTTTTGAATTGAAACAGTTCAATGTTTAACGTCAAAATCTGTAAATTGTTTAATTTTATCAGATTCAGAATCGCCCTATAAAATCAATGAATTAGTGTTCAATTGCAAATACACGAACTATAGTTTAATTTTTTAAATCATTATTTAATTTATATTTACAGTAGATCAACTTGAAACATTTTTGTCAAAAAATTTCAGTTTCAAAAGATATTAATCTTGGATTGTGTATGTCTTCAAAACTGCATTTTAAAATTCTTTGAATTGAAAATGTAACCTTAAAAATAAAGATGTAAAATGGAAAACTTTGATCGTAAAAGATTTTAGAATTCCACTTTGTAAACTGAATGATTTCATAATTGAAATTGTTAACAACACAAGTTAGCATTTAAAAAAAAGCGTAAAATGAAACTTATTTTGAATTGCCCGCTCTCAAAAAATTCCGATCATCTCCTGGTTTCCCGAACGAGCGGCCACCCTGAGTTATGATATTTCAGAATATAATTATGCTTCTCGGATGAGAATACGTATTTCGAGCTTGGTAGCTTAACAATTTTTCTTAAAAGAAATAATTGAGATAATATAGAGTTCAATAATTCTGACATTGAAGTCTTTTAATTGACACAGTAAAAACTCTGGGATAAATTCTGTTGCACCTAATTTTAAGATGGGGTTCCATCTCGCTCGGAGTAGGGGAAAGTTGCCTAAGACGAGCCCCCTCCTAAGACGGGACACCATGAATATTTTTGTACAAAAGCAAAGATATTATAAACGTAGATGCGGTACGGGGTGTTAGAGTGGGGGAACCATATATATAGGACATCACATTTTCTGCCATATCGAGGTGCTGCCCTCACCGTACTACCAAGTCGAGCGCTTGTTTTCTCGTTTATAGTAAAATATGCTGGTAAAGCAGTTGAAAGCTATTTTAAGGTTAGAAAAGTTTGACATGTATCTCTTTCTCTTCATAAACACCGCACTTCGGAATATAATAATAAATAGCGCAATGTCAGAATGTCTAGGTACACCGAAAATGCATAATTATTTGGAAAAAATAATTGAAAATTAATAATGACAGAAGCACTGACATGATGGCAATAAATAAACTGAATTGTGAGAGTAATACTCTCAAAAAGATAATCATGTTTATATATTTGTATTATCTAATACGTTCATGTTTTTCTATATGTATATGATTTTTTAAATTATAATTTTTTGTACTTTAAAGTTTAAGTTTTATTACTACACTGAACACTGAATTGAAATAATCAAATATTTGTACCAAAGAAAAAACTTTTTTAATGTTTAATGTGTTTAAAAATTATTGTTTACATTTAAAAGAACAATCATTGAAAATAATTTATTTCTAGCTAAAAAATTTTGGATTGAAAATGTACATAGTATGTATATATATATATTTTTTAATTACAAAAGAAGTTCTCCAAAAAGTGTTGATCTTAAAAAAATTAAAAAGAAACTTCAAGATAAATCAGTGCTGATTTGAATCCTGCAATGTTTGTTTGCAAAATTTTATTGGGTTCAAAGAAAATTTAGGGAGAAATTTTTTTTCCGTTTGAGTCGCACGTGTTTTTGCATGGATTTGTTTATACAATTTTTGTAGAATTATTTTTGTTTCAAATTCATACATTAATTAAAAAAAAACTTTAAATATTAAACAAAAACTTTTTTGATGAAAATATTCTATTATCGTATTTTTAATAAATAAGCAATATTTATTAAGAAACGATTTTTTAATTATTCAAATTCTGGAATTTTATAATTATGGAATATTATGGAATATATGGAATATATGGAAATTGCTGTAATTATAATTTAGACTCCTGGATCTTGTAAATTTTTTCTTACAGTTCACACTTTTTGTTATAATCTATAGGTTAGGTCAAAAATAACAAATTCTGAGATTCAAAATTGCTACAACGCGAAAAAGTCAAAAGTTTAAATTTGAACGTTGAAATGTGAAAATACTTTCTCACTTGAGTCGCTTCTTTTGAAAGCCGATCGTTTGCTTTCAGTTTTCTTTTCGAAATATATCTTGAATTTAACGCATTTTAAATTCAATGTTTTCAAATGCAATTTAGATTAAAGTATGTATACAAGTGTTTGTTATTAAAAATATAAATTAATCAAAGTATTTTACTTATTTTTCACAATTGTAATTTATAACCTTTAAAATTGAATAATTGCAGGTTAAAAATTAAAAAGTAGACTAATTTCAAACTTATAGTGTTTATATTATATATTTTGAACCATTTAGACCTCTGACCGTTTTTTAAGCTTTTGAAAACATTTTTGAAAACTTTTTTTAAACACTTTTTTGTATATAAGAAATAACATTCTTCCACCTAATAACTGCTTTAGAGTAGAAAGAAGTAAAAAGAAGCAAAATTATATAATCGGACTTTTTTATTTTGGATGTAATTTCTTAATAAAAAGGAGTTCTATTTACTCTACAAAATAGCTACAAAAATCAGCTTTTCACTGAAAAAATTGCTAAATATTTTTGTTTCGTATAAGGTCAAAAAATAAAAAATGTATGCACTTGGAATATCAAAAAGAAAGGTGTTTTTTATGCTATGATGTTCTTCAAAAGGCTACTCGCAATTTCAAAAATATTTAAAACCTTGATAGGTGTGACATTGTAAATTTTTAGTATTCAGTATATTGAATAATTAGAAATTTAAAGCTATTTAAATATATAAGAATTTTTGAATTGAAAGTTTGCGATAATTTTAGATTGAAACATTTCAATTGATTTAGTTACAAATTAAAATTGTTTGAAGTTCCAGGATTAGAAATGAACGTCTTTTAATACTTGAATCATTATTTTAGAATGACTAAAACCGTAGATAGTAGGACTATTGAAAATTAGGAGTGCTCGAAAGAACTGAGCAAATGTTTGTTTCAAAAGCTCTTAAAAAAGGTGCTTTTTCAAGTTTGATTTATTTTCTAATAATTTGGCTCTCCCACAAATTATTTTTGTTGTGAGAAAATAAAAAGGGATTTTTGACA